>RXOD01004216.1:0-25914 GCA_005223375.1 Amoebophrya sp. AT5.2
CACTTGTAGGTGGTCGCGTATTTGGTGTGGTATGGATGGGGCTCCCAGGGGGCCTGGTTTGGTCTTGTATTTGACTTGTATTTCACTCGTATTTGACTGGTACTTATTTTACTCATATTTGACTAGTATTTGGGTGGGTGTGTTCTATCTCGAAGGCTGAAACTGCAGGAATAAAGAAGCGGCTGCTGGCTTCTCTTCGGGGGTTTTACCTTCAAGCAGTCCCCGCGTTTTGTCGGTGCTGAGTTTGGATGTCAGGCCTCGTCGTATTTTACTGGTATTTTGTCTCGTATTTCATCACGTAGACTGCAACACGCTGCAGGAGATCGGAAATAAAACCGGAAGTGGGTTCTTTCAACCTCTAAGAAGGCCGACTTCGCCAACTGCTGCGAGCTGGTGCGGTTTCCCTGCGCCAACTCGCCAAGAACGCGGCAGAGCTGCGAAGCGAAGGCGTTCGAGGGGAGGTTTTTTTTAGAGTGGCAGAAGTGCGACACCTTCGCAGAGGAAAGCTGCAGCACGCAGTCCTGCTGCCCCCTGGCCGCGATCTGCGGCCAGGGCGAGCGGATCGAGCTCCTCGAACAAGATCACGCTGGTGAAGAGCTGCAGGATCATGAAGTTGATCTTGATACGAACGCGACTACTACTTCTCTTGCGACCGCGCCCGGAAGGAGCGTCTTCTTCTCCGCGGCGGTAGCGTCCTCAGACGCGGGTCCGGCGGTGGCGGCGTCCGCCGACGTTCCTTTGTTTCCGCTCGACTTCAACGCGACGCTCGACGGGCACTCGGTGCCAGACTTCACCCAGAACGTCACAATCCTAACCAACCTCCGGTCTCACTGCGAGGAAAACCTGCACCGCTACTACAACCTCACGAACTACTGCGCGGGTCCCGACGTGCGCTCGTGCACGGTGGGGAAGTGCTGTCCCGCGCCGAAGCACCCCTGCGTGGCCGAGGCCGGCATCGAGTGCCCGGCCGGCATGTTCATGGACACGCGGCGTTTCTGCCGGCACAGCTCTTTGGAAAGCTGCCGGGCGGAGGAGTGCTGCAGCGCCCAGCGGCTGTGCACGGGGGACGTGCGCATGGAGGACCTGTTCCCGCGGCCGGAGGACAACCCGTTCAACCAAAGGGTGAGGTCGTTAAGGATGGGGAAGAGAAAGCTTGGCCACGGAGAAGCCGAAGAGCAGGAGGCCTTGTATCAGGCGCAGATTGTTATTCCGATGCCGACGGATCTGGTGCAGTCCATGACGGTGGGCAGGTCCAAGGAGCACTTCGCGAACGGCACGCTGGCGGCGAAGTGCGACGCCGGGCACCGGTACAAGCCGTTCCCGTGGAGCTTGAACGACAACCTGACCAACGTGAGTTTGGTGTACAGGGCAAACGGTTTGTACGATCGCGCTTTTGAGTACGATGTCTTCGACGTCACCAAGCAAACCTACGTGAAACAGTTTTCGCCGTTCGAGCAGTACTACTTTCGCGAGGAATACGCAGTGCGGCTGCTGAACATGTCCAGAGTAAGTGACCTGCAGATGGCCGACGCCGCAGCGTTTATTTACAATTCGGGGTTGTGGGGAGGCCTTGGGGCAGACGGTACTAGGTTTACGACGGATCTTCTGGAGCCGCTGCAGGGAGATGTCATCACGTTGGAAAGGGTTGGAGATGGTTCGGGGGATGGAGGTGGCGAAGATGATGAAAATAGCACAAATAGAACAAACTCCACAAATTACTATGGTCGTGGTGTTGAAGAAATACTGGTAGAAGTAGTCGGCCCGTTGCTCCGGTGCGGCAACCACACGAAGGCGTCCTGCACACCCGAGCGGTGCTGCCCGGAGCCGCGGGCCTCGTGCGGACACGAAAACGCGACCGACAGAGGGGAGGCGATCGTGTGCGACAATGTTACGCACTTCTTCCAGCCACTGAACCGCTGCTGGGGGAGCGCCCCGCACATGTGTACACAAAGAGACTGCTGCGTGCCGCGGCTGCGCTGCGGCGACAGCGACTACCTCGGCGACGTCCACCACAAGACGCCCCTGTACGACATCCAAAAACAATGCAACAACGACGAACGCTTCTTCGACCCCTTGAAGTTCTGCGCGGGGGACACGTACGAATCCTGCAGCGAGGCGACCTGCTGCCCGACACTGAAGGAGGTGTGCCCGCTGCACCCGCCGGCGTGCGAGACGGACGGGGTGACCGACGTCGCCTGGAAGAAGTGGAACCGGGTTCCGAAAAACCGCGGCTGCGAGCTGGAGATGCGTTCCTCTGGCACCGGGGGGCACAAGAACACAAACTACACGCAGCTCTTCCAGGGAAACTGGACCCGCATGTACGACCGGAGCGATTCCTGGATGGAGGTGTCGGCAACGACCACCAACCTTCGCTACGAAAGGCCATATCCTTCTGGCTACCAGGGCAAGTGGTTCCAGCCCATCAACAACTTCACCTTCAACTACCAGCCACAGGAACTGCACGGGGCGCTGCACTACAAAAACTGCTGGATCGAAGGCGTGCCGAACGACGGGATCATCCTCGCGCTAAGTGCTGATCTTGTTCATGGAGGGACAGGCACTGGCACCTCCTCGAGCAGCACGAGCTCGAGCACTACCAGCAGCAGCAGCACCACGACTTCCACCCCCAGCAGCTCCACCCCCAGCAGCTCCACCTCAGCAAGCTCCACCTCAGCAAGCTCCACCTCAACGAGCACCACCACGCGGCCGCCGCCCGCGCGCTTCGTCTGCCAGACGGACGATGCGTATAATCCGGGCGAAGTGGCGTTGGAGAAGCGAATCCAAGCCTTCAGCAGCGTGCGGGGCGTGGAATTCGCGGACGGCATGTACGCGGCGCTGCTGTGTTCCGCTGAGTTTGGGCAGCCGGAACTACGTTTCTCCGACGGCAGCGTCTACCAAAAACGCGGCGTGTGGTGCTGCGACGACTGCGTGCCGGAGCCGGAGCTGTGGGCGGATGAAGGAAATACTAGAGAGAAAAACCACCTGGTCGGCGTCTGGGATGACCTCCGGGTGGGGGGCGGCTTCGTCTTCATCAACGGCCTGAATCGTGCTGATCCACCCCCGGAGGAGAGCGACGTTCTTCCAACAACATCTTCCGGCGAGGATGAACAAGATCTTCAAAGCGAGGAGTTCAGTGTGCGGCCGCTGGTGAGTGGTAGCGAGCTGGAACTGCTCGGCCGTCTTGACCCCGTGTACGGCAGCACCGCAATCGCGGCGGGCGGTGTGCGCGCCGAGCTCGTGACGCTGGACACCGCTTTATTTGAAATCCAGAATAGGCGGAAAACATCAACAAGAAGTCTCTCCTCCCCCCCCTCCTCGACGACGTCACCTCCTCCTCAAGTGGGTCCGGGCGCGGCGGAATTACTCGGCTACGATGCTGATCCGGCCGCTCTTCCTTTCACCGAGGTGTTCGACGAGGACGGCGTCTGCAACGCCCAGCGCACCCTGGACCACGCGTGCGCGTCGCACTGCCCCGGCATGCCCTACGCGCGGTTGCACCGCGAGGACACGGAGAAAGCCGCGGTGTGGCGCTGCTTCCGGCGGCTCCGGCTGGACGTTGGCGGACGCATCCAGCAGCGCCACGGGTACGGCGACTGTCTCACCCGCGACGGGCTCCAACACACGCCCTGCGTGCCCGGAGACGCGAGTGATGGCGCAGGAACTACAGGAGGTACCGGCACGGGAGTCGAGGGCGTGGACTTCTGCGACAGCGCTGCGGAAGTGCTCCACTCGGTCGCGCTGTCGGCCTGCGGGGCGGGCCAGCAGTACAACGCGTACACGGGCTTCTGTCGCGGGCAAATGCAGGCGGACCACACGCAAATACAGGAAGTGTGCGACGCACCCGGCATGTCGCCGCACTTCTGCCTGTCCGCGGAGGTGCAGGTGCGCGCGGCGGGCGGCGCCTCTTCGTGCGTGAAAGCAACCAAGAGAAAAATCGCGATCGACGAAGCCCGGCGCCTGTGCAACGGGCACAGCGAGTGCGGGGGGTTTACGTACTTCCACGACAGCGAATTGAGCGATGGCTCCGCGGCGATATCGGGCTCGGGGAGTGGGTGCCGCGGCAAGGTGAAATTCTTGCGGCAGGCGCGCGCGCAGCCCGGAGCGATGGACGACGGGACGGAGTGCCACATGAAAACCGTGCCGGAACTCGCGGAAGAGGGCTCCGCGGAATTGGACCAGCAGAAACTAGTACAGCGAGGTTCCCGGGGGTCTCCCGCGAGAGCTGCCACCGGACAGCTGCTGGCCACGGACTTCCGCTACCGCTGGTCGACCTACGCGGACGCGCGCTGTGCCACCGAGGTTCTGCAGGAGTTGGGCGCAGAAGTCTCCTCCGGGACGTCACTGACGTTCGACGACACGAGCAGTCTGGATGCGCACTTTTATACAAGTTCTGCTAGCGACGGGGGCGGGGGCTACCCGGATTTCTGTCTGCGCAAGTGCGCCAATCACGTGGCCTGCCGCGCGTTTTCCTACGTGAAAAGCATCAGCACCTCCGGCACCGCAACGTTGCCAGTCGGCGCTTGCGTATACTACACCGGGCGGAATGATCCGGAACAGGATGCCGAGGTCCTGTCGACCGACGAGATGACAACAGCGGAGATGCAGCAGCTGGGGCTTTTGTCCGGCGGCAACGCGGGCGTGTTCCCGACGGTTCCCGACCTTTCCCAGAACTGCTACGCGAAGCAGACGGTGCTGCCCTTCCCGCTTCCAGTCACGCGGGCGAGCCCGGCGTTCGGCTTCTCCCACGTGGGCGTCGGCTACTGCGTAAACGACGCAAACGCGCGCGTGCCGCCGCTCGACCTCGTGGAATTCGTGCAGTACTACGATCGGTTTTTTGCGGAATGCGCGGCGGACTGCAAAAACGACCCCCACTGCGCGGGATTTCTAATGCGAGCTTCCAGCTTTTGCGGGCCTTTCACGCACAGGCAGGCGCAAGACTACGGACCCATCGTGAAGGCCGGCTCGGGCCTGGAGGATGACTCGCAATTCGATTGCTTCGTGCGGATGGACGTCGGGACCCAAGCACTCGACGTGCACAACGAAGAAGCGGCGCTCACCTGGCAAACGCCCGTGTTCTCGATGCAGACCCACCTGTGCGCGGATGCCGCCAATCCTTACAATATGTGCGAAGCGGACAGCATGGGAATTATCTTGTTTCCCCAAACATCGTATTACAGTCTGGGGCCGGATAAACAGTTTCTGTACAATGATTGCGTCGCGGCCGACGGCAGCACGGTGTGCTATTGCTGCCATGCGGCGCCGCTTCTCCTGGAGAGGGGCGGGGCGATCGAGGGCAGAAATACCGCGCTGCTGCTGCCGCCGGGTGGTTCCGGGGCCTTCGTGAGCGGCAGCGCCGCTGCGCAAAACCCGCGACCGCTGGACCCGTACGCGATCGAGGTGAGCCGAAAGTTCACTCTCCCCGAAACTGCAACTGCAGCACCCCCACTCCACCAAATCCAAGAAAGTCCAAGGCGTCGTTTCCAGAAGCCCTTCGTGCGCATTTCCTCGTTTCGCCGCGACATGTACGAGCGCTCGGTGGTGTTTCTTTCGGAGGAGGAACAAACGGCGGCCGCCACCACGGATCTCTTCACCATACTCAACCATCAACGGTCCGCCTTTGAAGGTTTTAGGTGGCAAGATCTGAGCGCGATTTCGAACGATTTCGGCGGGGGCGACCCGTCCGTCGCCGGGGTGCGGGTGAGCGCGGACTCGGCCTACCGGATGCTGTTCCCGCCCGGCACCACGACCCTCAAGGACGCGGCGTGGGAGCGGCGGCCGCAGCTGCTGACGAACATAATCCGGGACGGGTCGAAAATCGAATTCTTCACGCCGCACCAGGTGACTGTGTACGCCGTGATCTGGTGCCGTCTCGCCGGATGGTGCCACCCCTTTCTCCACACCTCCGAGGAGTTCCTGTCCGGGAACTTCGTGCGCGAAACCGACATGTTTGGTAACTACGGCGGCAATTTCGGCATCCTGCGGCCTGACGAAACGAGCGAGACACACCACCAGTGGACCGAGGGCGTGGTGTGGAAGAAGCGCTTCACGGCGGAGTACGTCTCCTTTACACACAGCATGTACCACCAGAGCGGGATATTCGACAAGGCTTTTCGTGGAACCTACTTTTTCGAGTTCCACGACGAAGGGACAGAGGGGGCCGATTACCAGCCGGCCGCGCGCGCGCTCCGGTGGACGATCGACGGAATCGCGGTGCTCACGAACGAGATCAACGTCGGCGACTGCGCGGGGCTCTCGTCGTCCTCACCGATGAATCATGATAAGCATCATCTTCATCATAGGGAGGCGATCGCCTGCCTGCCTGGGCAACACATGGGGGTGGCGTTCGGCGCGGCCGCTGGCACCCCGCACGGCATCGCGCCGCGCGGTTTCACGTCCGAGCTGAGAGTAGCAATCCCGAAGCACGCGTTCACATCGGCAGACACCCCGGCAGCCTTCTACGTCAAGGAGCGTCCCGACACTAGTACTACCGGTTCCGGGGATGAGCAAGTAGGGGCCGCGGAGGGCGGGTCTAGTACTACTGCTACTCCCTCTCCCACTACGACTACTGGAACAAGTGGAGGAAACGTGTACCACTACTTCGGCCACGACGGCACGGAGTTTTACACCTGCGTGCGGCGGACGTCCCATGCGGACCCCTGCGAGGAGAGAGAGACCACGTTGAGCGGGCGCGGTGGAGACACCAGCACGGGAGACGAGGATTTCGATTTCATCTCGCTGGAACTGAGTACGGACGGGTTCGAGGGGACCGAGTACCCGCCCGAAACGGTGGTGCGGGTTTTCTTCAACGGCGTCGAGGTGTGGGCTGTTGAAGGGGGGAAGCTGCTGTCCACCACCCTCGGCGAGCAGCTCGAGCGCACGGACCCGCAAACGAACCTAAAATGGCGGTCCCGGATCGTCGAATTCGGGGTGCGCGCAGGCGGACCCGGAGGGGTAGGTGGAGTCGGGGGACAAAATCCGCAGGGTCCGGGTAGCGATGGCGATACGTCGGGCACAACTACAGGAGAGGCTCCTCCTTCAGGCGCAGAACCACCGCATCGACATCTTCAAGATGAGCAAGAATACCAACCTCCTCAACTGCCGCCCCTCCCGCACCACGCGGGGTCCCCCCCGCTACAGGTGCCGCTGCAGACGGTCGGGGCGCCGGAGGGAGCGGGCAACCTGTGCGCCGACGGACGGTATGAGCTGGCGTTTGTGGAGAAAGACTGCGATTCGCTGTGGCATGAAAACAGTGGTGGGCCGGATTCTCTGGCAACCTTTTCGGGCACTAGCAGAACAGTGCTGGCCTTCCCTGCCGGGTCGGCGGGGCCATACCACGGCCTGGACGCCTACTCCACCCGGAAAGCGTGCGCGGCGGCCTGCGAGGAGCGTAGCGACTGTAACTTTTTCACCTGGTACCACGACAACGGCTGCAATACATGGCACCGCTGCGATATGGGCAACTTGCGATCCGTGACCCGGGCCGGCGTTGGTTCCCACGACGGACCCGCGACCGTCGTGTGCCGGCGAAAGCCTTCCGCGCCTACCCGAAAAACGCAACCGCTTTCCTTCATTGCCGCCGCGCCAAACTTCCATTGCGAGGCTGGCTACACTGTGGCGTACGTGCGGCTCGGTCCCTGCGGGGATTTCCCGTTGTCGACATCTAATTGGCAGCAGCTGGAGAAGCAGGATTCACGGTACCCCTTCCGCGGCCCCGACAGCAACTTCCGCGTGAGCCGGGAGAGCTGTGCCCGGGAGTGCGAGAAGGCGCACACCTGCCAGGCCTTCAGCCTTTACCAGCCGGCGTACGCGCAAAACGACGCCAGTCTGATGTGTTGCTCGCTGCTCGCGCAGTGCGTGGGGAGTTATGAGCGCACCTCGAGCGGCGGGCTCCACCTGGAGGCGCAAAGGTACCGCTTCTACAGCACCACGAGGAAGCAGCTGGCGGTGCCGCCAGAGCTCCTAGTAAGGACGGCGCTGTTCCCAGGGACGAAATGTGAGTCGACGGGAGCGCACGAAGTTCGCTACGGGCAGCGCGGGCACTGCCACGGGCAGAGCGGGGGTCCGGTGCACTACCCCGCGGGCGACGCCATCGCGAAATCCCTGGAGGGTCCGGCGGGGGCATTCGTGAGTTGGGCCTCCTGCAACCACGCGTGCAACCAGAATCCCGACTGCGACGCCTTCGCGGTGTCCTTTCTCGGGCTGCACTACGGGCTGCCCGCGTGGGGCGGGCGCCCGGCAGACGTCGACAACCAGTGCTGCACGCTGTATAACGGCTGCGCGACGGCCCCGGATGAACATGAAATAACATCAAGTACACCTCCATCGATTCCTTTGCGGAGCGTTCCCACGGTGGCGGTTTCCGCGTCCGGCAGTGTTGGGGAAGACCAGGACGACGTGCTCTTTCTCCCGGTGGACCTGGCCGCGCTGGAGGTGAAGCCGCAACTGGCGTTGCTCCTGCCGCACTTCCACGAGCCTTTGGTGTTTCGCTGTCCCGCGAACCAGTTCCCGCAACTGGTTGGAGCGTATACGGGGGAGGTGCGGATGCAGAAGGCGGGAGCAACCTGCTGCAACTCAAACCGGTTTGGCTGCTTAAGTCTGCTGTACTTGATTGAAAAAAGAGCCATGCATTCGATTGTAGTTGAAAAAACCGATGTTGTATCTTTCGGAGGAGCGGCGTCCGATAGCTTTGCAAGTAGTAGCATGCCGACGATTGGAGAAGCCTCTAGGAGCTCCAGGCCGACTGCCGGTTTGGTCTTGTAATTTGTCTCCTCCGTGGTCATATTTTGCTCGTATTACTATTATAACAGTAAATTTGTTTCACGATCACGGGTATTTCATCACTCTACTGGTGTGGCAGTGGGTGCCGTGTCGTGTAAATTTATTTTTCCGAGAGATGAACGCCTAGCAGAGCAGGCCCCATGACCTGCTTCGCGTCCGCGATAAGTGACGTAGCGCCGGAAGTTTTGTTTCTACTTCCGTCCTTTGGTCTCGCATATTTCATAGGTTTCCAATCGATATCGTCATGTGGGTATAGCGTATGCATCGAAGCTTGTCGATCGAAGCTGATGCACATGCATCTAAGAATCGATCTTCGGATTTCCGGGAAACAAATGGCTTTTTTCTATCCCCCTCTCGAATTTGCGACGAGAACAACGAGCACGACACTTTGATGTACTGGAGGGAGTACAAGGGCTGCGAGTACAACACGACCGAGAGCGGGCGGCCTTGCGCGCAGTGGGACGACGTGCTGCCCCTGGACACTACCTTCAACCAGTACGAGCCTACGGCGTCCGGTGGTTGGGCGCGCTACGATATGGCCGGGCGGGACAACAATTTCTGCCGGAACTACAAGAACGGGAAAAACAAATACACAGAAGAGGACCGCGAGCAGCACACCCAGGTGGGCGCCTGGTGCTACGTGCAGGGCGGAGTGGGCACGCAAACGGAAACCAGCACCACAATGCCGCAGAGTATTAGGTCTTTAGCACCTCCTGGACACGGCGGAGGCACCGCGGCGGCGAACATGGCTGGCCCAGAGTGGGAGATGTGTGCGCGCAATTACAATTGGAATACCCCGCAGTGCGACTTGCCCGTGGGCGACCAGCTCCACGTCTACGAAGACCTGTACTCGTATTCTACGACGTGCTACTGCGGCAACACGCTGGTGGGCTACAGCGGCACAAGGACCTCGGGCTTTTGCTTCCATTTTCCGATGGACTGGCCTTCGGAGTCTGGGGTGACCCAGTACTGGGGCATGCACTACTATCCCTACCACCCTGCGCCGGACTATCGTGAACTCCGGGCTCCTCGTGAACTGGAGGCTCGTCCCGGGCCCCTCGAAGAGCAACACGGGGTGTCAAACCACGTGAAATCTTCAAAATTTTTGAAAAACAATGGTGGAGGACGCCGTGTTGCTCTTCCCGGGGAAGAACCGATCCCCACGCAGCTGCGACGGGTGTTCGCGCAAGAGCGCCGCCAGGGACGCGAACACCCGTCGCAGGTGCGAGGGCTGAAGAAGCAACCGCGGCGGCTGACTAGCAGCGTGTTGTGCGCGGACTTGATTTACTCCAAGGCCGACGAGCGGTACGCGACCGGGTTGTGCAAGCAGCTGCGCGGATCAACGTCTTCGTGGTTAAGTAGAAGTAGAGAGTGAGAACCCATTTCTTCCTTGTTTACCCGATGGAATGAGTCGGGGTCGGGCGAAGGAGTATCGGAGATAGAGGACACTGCTGGTGTCTTGGCGCGGTAGCTGGTCTTGGTGTTGGTGCGGTAGCGAGGCATTGGGGCGTGTAGTCGATGGCAGTCGTGCTGTGTGGTGTTGTAGTCGGGGACTCGTAATATTTTTCGAGTAAAATTGGACTGGTATTTTCCAGGTATTCATCCGCGATTGGGGTATTGTTTAGCGCGAAATTGTAGGAAAGCAGCGGGGATTGGCTTCGCTTTGGGGATTGCACTTGCAGCCTACCAGGGTATTACAGCGGATTGGGTTTTGGATGTTCGTGTCGGGTCTCCGATATTTCCCTTGTGTTTGACTCGTATAACTTCGTCGCGTAGACTAAATCGGAAACAAAAGCAAACCGGAGCCCACAACATCGAAACAAAACCGGAATCGAAATGGGTTTTTTCTCTCTCTCTAATCTACCTGCGGAGCTTCCCCTGCACCGCGGGCGTGAGTATCAAGGACTGCGGCGCGGCAGTTTACACCTCCGGTGGCTGCTGCACTAAGGGCGACGCCTTCCAGAACACTACGCTGTACTACTGCCAGCAGGACGTGCTCGATCCGGAGGCGAGCTGTCGCTACCAGGATTGCTGCACCTCGCCGAAGAAGTGCGGCGAGGCGGGGCCCGCGCTGGAGCGGGCGTGCGCGCTGAGCCGGCGCGCGTTCCAGCCGGACAACTACTGTTTCCAGACCACGCACGGCTCCTGCACCCTGCAGAGCTGCTGTCCGGAGCAGGAAGCCTTGATGACCTGCGCGGCCGCGAAGCGCCTCTTCCACGGCGTGGTCGAGGAAGTAGAACAAGATTCCACCGATACCTCCACCTCGCTCCCGTCCTTTTCCTCGCCTCCGCTGAACCCTACGTGGTGCCTCGCGCGCAAGTTCGAGCCTGGTTCGTACTGCGGCGGGAAGACGCTCTCCTCGTGCACGGAGCAGTACTGCTGCCGCGAAGAAGCGGTGGTGTGCGGCAGCGCCGAGACCAGCCTGCTGGAGCGGCAGACCTGCAACTTCTTCGGCTGGGACCGCACGCGGCCCATCGAAACCGTGGATCAGTACAAGGTGTGCGAGGGTCCGGCGGCGGGATCCAGTAGTTCTGGGGAGGAGTGTAATGCGGAGTGCTGCAAGCCGGCGCCGCTGCCCTGCGCCCGGTGCCAGATCCGCCCCGGCCGCGAGCAGTGCGTCCTCCGCCCGCCGATGCTGCCCAATTCCTTCGGCTTCAACCATGACCAGGACAAGGACCCGGTATCCGCGGCTTTCGCCCACTTCCCGTCGCTTTCCCAATTGAATGCGCTCCGGTTCGGCGAAGAGGGAGACCGCTACAGTGCTCACGGGGAAACGCCCCTGGCCACGTGCGCGTGCGCACCGGGCACGCGGCGGCTGCCGGCGGACTTCTACCTGCACGGGGCGGGTGATGTGTTCCGCAACCCGAGCTTCGAGGAGTTCGTGCACCCCATGGACCTGTACAGCATCCGAGAAGGCTCGAATGCGTTCGGCACGGAGGTGGAAGACCAGGGCGAGCCGCTGCACGAGCGGTACAGCGGCGCGCCACGGGAAGTAGACTCGATCCCCGGGTGGATCGTCGCGATCCAGGACTGGATGTGGAGCGGCGCCGGGGGGCCGGGGCGGGGGCAGGTGCCCGGGCTCGGGATCAACCTGGGGCTGCCGCCCGACGGAACAACCTACCAGCAGGTCAGTTCGTCCTGGCGCCACGACCGCGGCTACTTGCGCTCTACTTACTCGGTTGAACGGTTCACGAAGGACGGCCGGTTTTCGCTCGACTCGAAGGAGGTGCTGTTCCACTACCCACTGCCGGCCGTGATGGATTTAGCCGGCGACCTGGGCACCGCGGGAAGCCCAAGGCCGATCTACGTCGAGATCAGGGTCGACACGGAATTCCAGAGCATGGACCCTGACCAGCGGAAGCTTGAGTTCAAAGTGTTGGAACTAGATCGCGACTTTGATGTTAAGGAGAGGATCAACCCATTTGCTTTTGCATGGGCATTGTTATAATATGAGGTGGGGAGCAGGGGTCTTGCAGTTCCTCTGGTAGCTATGGCGCCATAGCTACCAGAGGAACATAATGCATGGCTTGGTATGACGTGGGCAGTGGGCGGCTTGTGCTGTCCTGGAATTGGTTCTCATATGTTGTCTCCGATGTCTGGTCTCGGTACTGCTAGGGAGGGAGCCAACACCGCAAAGCAGCGGCAGGAGGCGCTAAGACTGATTCCGTGCGTTTTTCTGTCTCGTATAATTTCGTCTTGTATTTCGTATTTCCAATGGCGCGACGGCGACAGCAGCCAAGGGAGCCATCGATCGACATCGGGATCGGCCAGAAAAAGAAATGCCGCCAAAAATCAATGGGTTTTCCACCCCTCTAATGAGGACGTCGTGAACTTGGTGGCGGACCACACAACAGTGGTTGTGGCGAACCCCCCGGCCCCCGTGATTGGGACGTTCCAATACCCGGCAACCACGACCTCGTTCCCATGGAAACGGCACCGCTTCGTACTCAAGCTGCACGAGCGCAACCGACTGCTGCTGCGGCTCGACATGAAGGACAGCAGGGTCCGTATCGACAACTTCCAAGTCCGCCTCGTGGACGGCGTCTCTCCCAACTTCAACTTTACAAAGGTGCGAGCACTGTTTTATCCTTTTCTTATTCTTCTAAGATATAGCTTCTGCTTTATTTATGTTCCTTACCATAGTTAGGCTAGGTCCCACTGGAATGGTTTCTACTTTTACTGTTGGAGTTGTTGGCCCAACAGTCTACAGGTTTGCTTGCATGTCGAGAAGTGTTCTATGATATCACTCGATGACGCTTATCCATCGAAGGCCTTTGTAAGGTTGAAGTCGGGAACGACGCCGTCCACGAGCCGCACGCATCAACTACAAATCAACTTCAACCACTAACTTCAACTTCACAAAGGTACTCACAGAAAAGCGGAACACGACCCTGCGGGACTTCGCCACGCACCCTGGCTACCAGCAGCGGTCCAACGTTCCGGCATCGCAGCAGCAAGGGGGCTTCTTCCGGGTAAGCGAGTGCGTGCCGGCGGGCAACTGGTCAAGGACAATCGTGAGCGGACTACCGGACGTTTATGGCCTGGCCGCCACGGCAAACGGACTCGCGTTCGGCGCGCGCGACCTGATCGCCGCGGGCTCCGTGAAGCCTATGTTAGAGCAGGCTGGTGAAGATCATGTTGTTGGGGAGGCCACCAGCACACCCGCTGCCCTGAGCGGCACCGAGATTGCGTTCCAGGCGGGCTCCAAAAAAGAGGTGGTCAGGCACCGGGGCAGCGGACACCAGGACATTTTCCGCGACTACGGGGGCATCCTCGCGATCGCGCCGGTGCCAGCCACCATGGCGCGCAATACGACGAGCAAAATAAATGGTCCCCACCATGGCGCCGCCGTGATCGCAAAAACGGCCGGGTACGTGTTCGCGAACCGCTATCGAATCTATTTCGCCCCCGACTTCTTCCAGCTGGGGCGCAGCCCGACCGGGTCCTGGCCGGCCCCGTCGGCCGGGATGACGGGCGCGCAGGAGGGCCACTTGACGCTGTTTCAAGGCCTCAAAGTCCGGCCCTTCTCGCTCGCGCGGGTGCCCGGGCACTGGAGCGAGTTTCTCGTAGGGGACCGCGACTACAACCGCGTGTACCGGTTTTCGCTGCTCGACCCGGAGCTGCAGCTCGTCGCGGGGCACGAGGCCAAACTCCTGCCGGGCGCGACTTCGTCCATGCCCTCCGGCACGGACTACTACACCGAGCGCTGCCTCCGGGGCGGGGTGCCGCACCGGCGGTATCCGGAAGGGAACATGCTCTTTGAGACCATCATGACGGGCCAGAACAACGAGCCGCACGTGTACGTACGCAGCGGCAAGTTATGCTCCACGCAGCTGTACGGCGTGGACCGGACGAAAAACCAGAACCCCGCGCTCGCCCCCTACGGCTCTAAAGCCGGCTTCTGCTTCACCCGGTCCGCGGAAGCCTCCGGAGGTCGTCCCGCGAAGATCGAGGACACGATCTCCGGTAGCGGGACCGACGCAACGGCAACCGTCGCGGTGCCGGAGCACGAGGTTCCGATTGGCGGCGTTGCTACGGACAGATACGACGCGACGCTGCAGCCGATACAGCACGTGATCGTGGTGGACAGCCACGACAACTCCGTTCTACGCGACAACTCTATTGGAGGGACTTCATCTACGGAGGTGTTCATGCTCCCTGAGGTGAACGACCCCGCTCTACAGCAGTACCAGTACCGGCTGGCAGCGGTCTCGTCTGGAGGCTCCCACTCACTGCGATCGAGCTCCACGCGCACCCATGAACAAAACACGTCACCTGGCCGGTCCGCCGTGGTCGATTGCAGCGACGCGGGGAAGTGCGAGAAGCTCCTGACGGCGATCGGGTTCAACCTGAACGACCTGCCAACCTCCATCGCGGCTGACGATGCCCCAAACGTGCAGTCGGATGTTTACATCCAGAACGTGAAGTGGCTCCGGTGCGTGGTTCCGGAGCTGCCGGCCGGCGCGCACGGTTCGCAGTCGCAGTGGCACACGATGGTCCCGTCCGAGCCCTCGGGGATCGCGATCGTGGGCGAGTTTTTTTATGTGACGGAGTACTTCCACAACCGCGTGTCGCAGTGGCGGCTGGACGCGGTTGCCCCCGGGAACAAGCGGACGGGCAAGATCATTTTCGGCGACCACGGCGGCGGCGGCCGGCTCGCGGTCAGGACGAGCGGAAATCCCCACTTTAATAGTGCCACAGACAACTTCCTGCAGGAGTCTTACGAAACGAGCGGGTACTGGGACAAAATAACCGGGGAATACGTGGATTCGTTGCAGCGGTTTGGGACCCAGTTTCTGCGGTACCCCTCCGACGTGGTCGCGCAGAACGGGCACCTGTTCGTGGTGGACAAGGGGCACCACCGGATAATAAAACTGAACCTGTACGAGATTCTGCACACGCCTGCGTTTGAAAACACCGCCGTGTTTGGTACTGTTGTTTTTGGTGGCGACTTCTACGCCGCGCACGCGCCGGCTTTGTTAAATAACCCCGCGCGCGTGGCGTTCGCCCCGCCGAATGGGGTGGGGAGCGTGTTTCGGGGGGGGTCGCCGTCAGGCAGGATGTACATAACCGACACGGGCAACATGCGCGTGGTGGAGGCGGCATTACCGCTGTGCGACGCGGGGTCCTCGCCCTGCGGGGAGTACGACGAGCACACGGGGCTGCGGAACCCGGGCAACGACTGCGTGGTCGTAGACGGGGAAAACAGCGCGGGTTATACGTGTCAGTGCAACCACCCGGACTATTTTCTGGACGTACGCTCCAACCGCCTCACCCTGCTCCCCCCCGCCGTCGCTCCGGCGTCCTCGGGTACAACTACCGGGGGTACAACCGGCGACACAACCGCAACGACCACTTTCCGGGACCTCGAGACCGACGTGCCCTTCTCCGAGGGCGACAACTCGTTACCCGTGTGCGTGCGCAAGTCGCTGTGCCACTTCGACTATCGGGTGTGCGGTTCGGAATTGACGCAGGCCGAGCACGAACGGGTGTGTGTATTGCTAAACGCGGAGGTGCCCGCGAACCGGTCTACATCGCTGTACAACCAATCGCTGTTCCTGTCGCAATCCGTGTACGCCAATTTTCAGAAGACGAATTTCTCCACGTATGAAGAAGGCCTGCGGGATAAGTTCGTCGCGCAGCCCAGCTACCGCTGCCATTGCGCCGCGCTGCCGGGCGATCCGTCCCTGTTCCACTGGCGCACCGTGCGCGATCCGGTCACGGGGGCGGAAAGCTGCGTGAAGGTAACGGTGCCGCTCGACAAGCAGGTGGTAAACGAAAAAAACGTGGAGCTGAAGAACGCGGTGCACGAGGAGGCCGCCAACATGGAGCCGGGGACGCGGCCAAGGTTCACGCGCGACTTCGAGTACCATCCGCACTCGCCGCATTGCGGGCAAGCGCCGGCATGGGGCGGGTACGAGAGTAGCGCCATTACGGCCACGCTCGCGTTCACGAACGCGGAAAACGCCTGCGACCGAGCCTGGATCGGCGGCGTGGAGTTCCGCGTCCGCTCGCACGTAACCGGCTGCGGGAGTACGGCGGACGGCGGACAACTCTTCGACAGGAACAACCTCTTCCTGGAAATCTACGCCGGCGTGGCGTGCGAGGGGGACCTCTTCGGCGGCGCGGAGGGGAGTGGGGGTGTGGGGGTGGGAGGGGGTTCTTCGCCGCTGCCGACGGTGCCCATTCGGCCGCACCAATATCAAAACTCCGACTACGCAGACACCAGGTTTTGCATCCAGCTCGGGCCGGGGCTCGGCTCCGCAGCCTTACGCGCGGACCCGTCGGATACAAGCACTTGTCAGGAGGTTTACTATTTCCCGGAATCGGGCGACCAAACGTACGCGGAAATTTATCGGTCGAGCAACTGGGCAGGCTTTCTCGGGCCGCACGGCTTCGCCGTCGCGAGCGACGGGGCCACGCTCTTCTACCTGGACGGCGCCGAGGCCGACCCGCAGGCACTGGAAAAGGGCTCCGGCCTCCTCAACGGCATCTACCGGTCCCGCATCATGCGCAAAAAGCTCCACGGCGGGCCCGGGGAGGAGATCCTGCCCGACAACTACAACGACTACCAGCACGGGTGGCACGCGATCACGATCGGGTTCGCAGCCCTCTACGTCCCGTCCACCTCCACCTATTCCTCTAGCTCCGGCTACCAGTACCGCCCGCGCGACGTAAGTCAGTACCCAGGCGACTTTTTCGGCGGCCAGGACGTCAACACCGAGATCCTGGTTGGGGTCCGCGCGAGCTCGTATGGAGCAGAGTGGGAGCCGCAGTCGGGGACGTTCTACTGGTACCGCGTGCAGGACGTGGTAAACAGTACGATGAGCAGCAGAGACATGAGCGACCCCTACATGGCTCCCTATGCGAACCAGCTCTATGCGGAGGCCCAAAACGACCACTACTCCCCCAGCTGCTCGCGCGCGCCGCAGCAGCTGCACCTCGTGGCATCGGGATGGCTCTACTTCTCGTGCCCGGACGACGTGCCAGACAAAATCGCGCGCGTCAAATTCCCCGAGGGCGGGGAAGTGCAGTGGCTGTGCCTGTACGAGGACGATATGTATAGAAGAGAGAGAAGGCGCACGTCTACGTACGATTCTTACGACGACGGCGGCCCGGTGAAGATAGCAATCGATCCCCGGACGTTCTGCTTTTCGAAGGACGGCTTCACCCTGGTCGGGCAGGACCAGTCTTCCGGCCAACTGTTTTCCGCCTCTCTGTTCGACGGAGAAGAGCACGAAATGCTCGAATACGAGGACGAAGACGGCTCCGGAGAATACTACGCCAACGAGTTCGTGTTGTACGTAACGCCCTTGGACGCTCCACCTGTGTTTGGTGGAGGTGGTGGCGGAGGTGATGGCGGGGCCGGCGGCAGGAAGTTAGTGGCTCCGCTCGTGTGTGGCGATGGCTTCTTCTACAGTGTCGAGGACCCGGACGGCCTGGGAAAAACCGCCAACTTTTTCAGGCAAGCACTGCCGTACCACATGGCGGAAATGTACGGGCCGTCAACTGGTTCCGCTCGTCGCCGGACATCTCGTTCTCGTCACGCCACTCCTGCCTTCGCTCGTCGTCGCGGCACTCGACGCCGCAGGGCCACGACAACGGCAACGTCTGCCAAAAACGCCCGAATCGGCGAACAAACGAGTCCTCCTGCAAATCGGCGTACTCTGCAACCTCTTCCGGAAGTAGAAGGTGGCAGCAACTTCAACCCCCCCCCATTGATGCTGGCGCCCAACGTGCCCGCGTTCGTGCAAATGAAGCGATTCTTCGCTGATTTCGGGCGGGGCGGCGGCTCCTTTTTCGTGTTGCTGAAGCAAACCAGCGACGACGCCCGCCTGGTGCGGGTTGTGGGCTTCGACAGTTGCAAGGCCACCCCCCCGTGCGGCGAGTTCGCCTTCAACGAATTTGGGAACGAAAACCAAAACCGCTGCACAGACCACTTTCGGCTGCCCGACTTCGAAAGACCAAAACCCCCCATGTACGCGGTTCTTGACGCCACCTATTACTTCGACAAGATCGTGAACGACACGACCCCCTCCGGTCACGCTCAGAAGACCCAGAACATCCTCGACCAGCTGCAGAACTACTGGTCCAGCGCCCAGGAGAACCCAGCTCAAATGCTGCAGCGGCACCACCCGCACTCGCCGTACACCTGCGTCTGCGACGCGACCCGGGGCTTCCACCGCGCGCTGAACGCTTTTTTCCAGGAGACCTGCGTGCACACCGCCTGCAATAATGAAAAAGACCCCTGCGCCTCTCGAATAGGCGGCGGGGTTTGCGTTGCGGTGCAGCCGGAAACGTCGCCGGCGAGCGGAAGTGCTGGTCCAGGTGGTCCACCGGCGTTCTACTACAAGTGCCTGTGCCACGCGGCGGCGGGCTACTTTCCGTTCACGGACGTGGAGCAACCACCGGCATTGCAGCGAACCTGCCGCCGCGGGTTCTCGCGCGCCGGGACGGACGGTTTGGCGGTGATGCGACCGGTGGTTTCGGGGATCAAAGTGCCCACGGTGGGGCTCCTCGCGTTAAGCAACGTGCCGGAGGTGAGGCCCGGTTCCGGTGCCGGGCCGTTGGTGAGGCCCACCTCCGCGCTGGTCCTGCTCACGATGGGCCGCGAGAACACTGCCTGTGACGGGAACGCTTATTGCCAGTACCGCGGTCGGGGGGATTTGCGGTTCGTAGAGGACGTGGCGAGCGGAGGCGCGGCCGCGGACCAGACGCTGGTCGTTGCGGACCCGACCACGCAGCAGTCCGGACTGGGCTCCCGGCCCACAGACGTAGTGGCGCTGCCGCCGCGGAAACTGCCGCCGGGACCGAGGTACTGCAACCTGCAGCGGGGCAAGTATACTTCAAGTACACACATCTTCAAAAGTTATGCAGCAACACCGCGGCCTTCGATCGAAGAGTGCGCGGAGTACTGTCACGATGAAAAGAACAACGGGTGTGGACATTTCCAGTGGTACGCACTGAACGCGGGCGACGGATTCTGCTTTCTGAAAAAAAAACGGATCTCCGACCCCGCTGTGACCCTGACCACTTCATCTTCTTCCGGTGGTCCCCGCTACGCGGTGGGCGAAATCGACTGCACCTACCGGCAAGTCGCGCCGCGGTATTGTTACCGAACCGTGACGGACAAGACCTCCCCCCACTACGCAATCATCACGCTGCAATACACGCATGAGGCGCATCCCCACTTCGATTTCGACGCTTGCGCTGAGGAGTGCCATTCGCGGCCCATTTGCGTGGCCTTTTACTACAAGCACTTCGCCTCCGGAATAATCAATTGCAGATTGATGCGGTTGTACCACTCGCAGATCGCGTCCAACCTTTTTGGATCCGTACCCGGTGCCGAGTACGCCGAGGTGCACTGCGGCGACGACCCAAACCTGGCGCCGACGCCCGAACAGGCCGAGGCGTCGCTGCGCGCCGCCCACGCGGCCGCGTATGGGGCGGCCCCGTCCGTGCTGGTGGCCGACCACGGGCGCGTGCACGCGGTCCGCCTCGGCAAGGAGCGGCGCCCCGGGTTTTTCTACGCCAGCCAGATGCGGGTCCGCGGGGGCGTGGTGCCCGCGCGGACGCCTTCCTTCAGTCACTGGCAGTACGACGATTTTCCGCAGGGCTACAGCGAAACAGGCTGGCGCCCCTCGGACAAGGGGTTCGTGCGACGGGTGCGCACCACGCGCGTGAGCGTCTGGATTTTGTACGGCGACAACACGCTTTCGCAAAAATCCCTCGCCAACGTGTATGCCGCCGTCGACGGCGGGGGCAGTCCCTCGGACCCGCTTTACGATTTCGAGGGCCACGCCCCCGAACCCTACGATTTAGAAAAAGGCACCAACCTCCTGAAGCTGCTGTGCTTCAAGAACAGCGGCGGGCAGGTAGTGGACTTTTTGTTCTCGGAGGACGAGTCGGTGCTCTGGGTGCTGTACAGCAACGAACTGCGCGAGTATCGCACAGAACCCCTGTTCAAAGGCGAACTGGAGGCGGAGCTTATGGCGGCAGTAAAGTCTAGCAGTAATTTGGTAAGTGACTAAAATGGTAAGTCTAAAAAGCGACTTTAATTTTGTTTGGGGGGCTGTTTTTCGCGCAATGCATGATCCCCTTACTTTGACCTTGACGGCTAGAACCTAAGAAGAGGTCTGCGCCAGCGAAGAAAAGGCGAGCATTTCCGCGGTCGGCAGCTACAGAGACCACTGACACCCTTCCACGACCTTGCTGCTGCTAAGGATAAATCGCCACTCTAGCAGTAGCAGGCGCAGTCTCTTGAGCTGCTTTCAGGCACTAGCGCTAGAAGAAGTAGCGCCAGGGGATCTTTCGAGCCCCTGTCGTGTTTTCATGGCCTTCCTCTTCGCCCCCCTCTTCCTCGGTTCGCGCCCCCCAAAACATATCCTTCCGAGCGCCTTGACGGCGCCACCGTCGCCGTCTAGGGCAATGAATCCGCCATCGGCAAGCGGGGAAAAGTCTATCGCTCGATCATCGCTAGCACTTACCATGGCTATAATCGCCACTTACCATATATATACCCCCTTTATAGAGGAGGACGGCGTCTCCACCTACGACTACAACTACGACTACCAGGAGATCCTTCCGAACGACTATAATCACCAGTGGCGCCGCCTGTACCCCCTGAACGGGTTGATGTACGTGATGGGGAGGCAGTTCGTGAAGATGTTCCCGATGTCCGCGGGAGTGGAAGTTCAAGGGCCACCTCCTCCTCACAGCACCTCTCCCGGACCTCCCACAGCAGGAGCTCCTTCGCTGGATCCGAGTAGATACAACCAGGAAATACCGCGGTCGCGGGAGGGGTGGCGCGAGGACCGCTTCTTCGCGCTGGACTCCCGGTCGCCGTGCTCCGACGCCGATTCGTATGAATACATCCTGCCCGCCTCGCCGATGCAACCCGGGTCGTTCGCCGACGCGCACCGCGCGTGCATGGCCCACAAGCGGTGTCTGGGCTTCGTCATGGTCTCCAAACAACCAACAGTTTTCCACCATGATCTCGACATGGGGTCGTTGGGTCCGGACAGCATTTATGACCCCCGCAGAAGCAGAGTGCTGATGTCCGAGCATGATTCTGTTCCTGATTTCGAAGAGGAACTGCTGCAGGGTGGGTTCTCCTTCTTCCAGCTGCACCTGCAGCACGACTTGCGGGAGACGCGGACGTATTACGGAGACGGGTCTTCCAACAACAACATCCACGCTTTGGCGCAGCTGAAAATCGAGGGCGGCATGACGCAACTGCGCGAACCCGTGACCGTTGATCGTGTGAAGTGCTTCGCGAAGGCCACCGCGGAGGAGATCGCCGAGGGGCAGTACTCGGCCACGGAAACGATCGCGAAGGGGTATGGCTACTGCGCGCATCACTCCGAGCTGGGCGTGCTGTTCGAACCGCTGGAGTGGCGCCCTTTCACGAAGCTGGCACAGGACTCCAACGGCTACATCGACACCCAGGCGGGAAGGTCGGCGGACGCGGAGCAGCTCTGTCTGCGGCTCCACAACCACTCCTGCATTGGCTACGTCACCGAGGACGCGAAGCGGTTCGCGCTCTATCTGAAGAAGCTGCCGGAAGTAGCGCTGCGGGAGATGAACACGAATACGGATATTGATGTTACTACACTTCCTCCCGCTACGACCGGCGGGACCGGGAGCGGGGACACTGGCACGACGGATGATAGCTGGACCTCAGCCCCCAGTGGTCCGGGGAGCGAAATGCGGCAACTCCAGGACCAGCGAGGAATCAGAACCCGCGCCCTGCAGAGCGCACCAGAAGATCTTCCTGTGCAGCCCACGCCGGACGAGCGTGAGTACCGCTGCTACGTTCGGACAGTGCGCGACGACACGGAACACAACGGGGGTGGTTGTGCGGAGGGAATCGGGGACGACTGCACGCTGTCGATGTGCTGCCAACCCCAGTTTTCCGTGTGCCAAAAGCAGCTGGACGGGGGTTCCAAGTGCGCAGTGCTGCCGGTCGTGCGGGAGGGGTGGCGCGAAAGACGCCGGAGGCTGTCCAGATCTAGAAGGACAAGTCTGGCTACTACTCCGCGCTGGCGAATACAGGCGAACCAGAAGAGCAGAAGTAGAACAAATCGGAGGAAGACGAAGACGAGTAGAAGAGCCTTGACACTGGCAGGGAGTACGTACGTCCGCGAGATGCCGGATGTGCATGCAGCGGATTGCGAAGGAGCCGCCCGGATTTCGCTTCCGTGTGGCAATTGTCGACCGGGGTTTGGAGGTGTGGAGAAGTGCAAAGAGCACTGCGACCAGTACTCGCATTGCACCCACATCGTGTTCTTCCTGGACGACGGCTGCCATGCCTTCAGCAGCTGCGACAGCCCTGTTACATTTTCGTCGGGAGGCATCGGCAGACACATCTACAGGCGGGAAATCGCTTCGACGGAACCGCCGTCAAGTGAGCCGCCGACAAGCGAGCGAGCAACAAGTGAGGCGCCGTCCGTGATCCTGCCGCGGCTCGCGGAGTACGGGGAAGCAACACATGACCTCCATAGTGTGGATGTGACTAAAAGCCGCACCGAGTACGTGTTCCTTTTTCCCGGCTGCGTCTACTTCGAGGGCTTCGACGAGCAAGTCCACGTTCTTGATATGTCGGACCGCGTGCCGCACCGCGTTTGCGAGACCGAGTGCGACAAGACCGAGAGGTGCATCGCGATCGAGACCGGGGGGTGGATGGACAGCACCCCGCCGTCGAGCGAGGATGGTCCTGGAACCTGTCGCCTGGTGCTTCACCCCACCGACGCTGCGCCGGACTTCCGCCGGGAGTCCGACCTGTTGTACCGAGAGAACCACGGATCCGCGTGTGACGAATCTGGGAACCGGAGGGCGTTCGCGAGGCCGATCGTCCCGAGCGCGACGGTCCTCGTGCTGGGCCATGAAGATTATATCCTGCCCGCCGGCGCCGACGGAGATGGCATATTTGTCCCCCTCCCCGAACCAAAATTGAAAACCACTCGTCGGCGAACAACAACGGAGGGAGAACATGAACAGCTGTCTGAAGTTGCCCCGTACACCCCCCTGCCCCGCTGCAGCGAGTTTGGGCACGGCAGCGCGTGGCTGTGCGCAAGCAACCTGTTGCCGGAGGGAGAGGCGGACGCCGCGTACGCCGCATCGCTGTTCGCGTGGAAGGCGGACGCACACTGCGACGTGGGCAGCCTCTCGGAGGCCGATTGCGCGAGCGCGTTCGCTCACGGCTTCTGGGCAGCCGAGCAGCCGGGCTATTATTCCAGTTATTACCGCACGCGCGCGCCCCCGGGGAGCTCCGGGTGTTGCGTCTACGTCGGTACCGGCCAGGCCGCCACCTGCGCATCTCTGCAGCAGAAACGGATGGCCGACGAACAGCTGCTGGGGGTGTCGGCCGCTGACGCCGTTGACGCCAACGCGCAGTGCCGCTCCATGGTCGGCAGCGACAGTGAGTTCGAGGAGGGGGAGTACTATGATCCGAACGACGGTCATAATCATCCGCGCCGCTGCACAGCGGGGTCCGACCTGCTGAGCTGCGCGTCCCTCTCCGTACACGCGGGGGGCTGCTGCTACGACCCGCAGTATGATAGTAGTTACAACTACCGGAACCGGCGGAAAAGAGCAAGAACCCTGATGTCGGAGGAGCAGGAGGAGAAGCCCGCTGTGCTGGCACATCAACCACCCCGAGATGCGGCGGGCAGCCCGTCGAAGTCCAACATGTCAAACAATGCTGACCGCCCAGAAGCCCCCCCCAAGAACGGCCGCGTTCCGCGGCGGTCGCTGCAGACGAGTTTTTCCGGCGCCGCGCGGCCGGTAATGACGCTCGTGGACGCGGGCACCCAAGCGGTCACGTTCGTCGATCTGGCCCAGCGGCAGTCGGACGGCCTGTTTTTCGCGGTCACCGGGCCACAAAGTTTCGACTACCTCAACGAGCCGCAGGGCGACTCCTACAGCCCCTTTTACGCGGTCGCGAGCTTCTTCCCCGACCCCTGCGTGGACTTCCCCTGCGGCGAGTTCGACCCGCGCACGGGGGCCGACTACCGCCACCTGAACCACTGTACGCCCACTCCAACTGGGGGAACTGGTGCCAGTGCAAGCTCTTTTCCGTACGAGTGCTCGTGCGGTGCGGGCTTCGTGCACGTCTCGGGGGATGTTGAGTCGCCCTTCCCCGAAGATGGAGGCAGCAGCACAACAACACCTGAGTCGACCACAAGCCAGGGAGCCCCGCGCAAGCCTACCTGCCTGTCGCCCTGTGACGAGGGCGCGCCGAACCGGCCGTTTTGCAGCCTCCACGGCCCGCGCGACTGTGTCGTGCGGTTCGACCCGGTGAATGGGACGGCCTTCCCCGAATGCGTCTGCGGCTTCGACCTCGAGCACCGCTTCTTCACCATGCCCGACCCGTTGTACCTAACCGCCACCAGCAGCTTGAGTACGACCACGACCTCACCCGCGGGCACGTCGACGACCTCGAGCCCAGGCGACCCGGACGCTCACGCAAGCAGCCCACCATGCGTGGAGCGCACGGAAAACTGCGACATCTGGAACTTGCTGCACCCCCCGCACGACCTCCCGCAAAGGTGCGCCCAAGAGCTCGGCCCCGGGTTTTTGTTCACGCCGGACCAGACCTGCGACCCCCCGGGCAGCTGCGACGTGGCCCAGTGCTGCGCGCCGATGGCCAAGTGCGCGGACGGGCCCGCTTTTCTCCAAGTGGAGTGCACCGAATCTCGCAAAGGCGTGTTCCTGGGCGAGGCTTTTTGCCCGGGGCCCGACGCCTCCTTCTCCTGCACGCTGGACGTGTGCTGCGCCTCGCAGCAGGACACCTGCGCGAGCGCATTGGGGCAGTGCGCTGCGGACGTCTTTGCCTTCGTGGAGCTGAACGCTGTGGCCGATCCAGACGGTCTGCCGCCGCTGCAGAGGTACGCTGCGGCGGACGACCACGGCGGGACCACCGGCGCACTAACGTGCGGGTTGGGGACCGTGCCCACGCGGGCTCAGTTCTATGGGGGAGAGCTCGGTCATGTGGGGCAGCAGTGCGCGCTGGACGTCTGCTGCCCCATCTCGATCGTGACCACCACAACCACCACAACCACCCTCACCACCACGCCGCTGCCCGAATGCCAGGACGATAGCGACTGCCAGTACTTCGGCTGCTTGATGAGCGGCGAGAAATTCAATCAGGGGACGACGGCCGCCTGCATCGGGCCTATTGGTAACAGAAAGTGTTGGCACGGTTACAAAGCGATCGAACCAAACTATAAACTTAACGGGATAACGGTCGTCCATAAGGAATGCAAGGGGCAACCGACGAATTACAAACCCTCCTCTCTGGGAAGCGCGCCGTGGTACAACAAGTGGACCGGCCTCGACAGTGTCTGCAAGGACAACGTCGGCCCTCCGGACGACCAAAGGCACGACATTATGATGTCACAGTGCCCGCACGCGCAGCTGATCAGCGCGGAAACCAAGGCCCTGGTCGAAGAAGAATGCATGGACAATGCCTGGCAAGCGTCGAAGTGCCTGGGGCCGACCGGAAGCAGCGCCGTTGCGCTGTGCTGCGCCCCGCCGGGGTACGGAACGTTCACGGCGGCCCAGAAGTGCGATACGGGGTTCTATCCCATTGACCTGCAGCAGCCGTGCAGCGGCCATGACAGCGGCCTGTACGGC
>RXOD01004217.1:0-25913 GCA_005223375.1 Amoebophrya sp. AT5.2
CAGCTGCCGCTCTCGCTCTGTTGGTGCTGCGCGAGCAGTTCGCCGCCGACGATCTCCGCGTTCGCCGCGTCGAACAGCGAAACGATTAGGCGACACTTCTCGCGCGCAACGCAGCGGAGGCAGTCGCGCAGCACCACCAGGACCTTCTGCGGGATCGGCAGCAGCACGTTGGCCTTCAAAATCTTCGCGTCCAGCAAAATGAAGGAGACGACGTGGTGGGGGCGGAACCGGTCCAGGTCCTCCTGGAAGCTCCGCATCAGGTTCATCTCGCGGAAAAACCACAGGTGCGACTCGATGCGCTGCACCTTGTCCGGGTTCCAACGCAGACCGTAGTCAAAAATGCGCTTGAACTGGTTGAACGTGGTATCCGCATACACCTGCGCATTCAGGAACGCATTCTTCGCCTTCTCATGGATGCTCCGCACCAGCGTCGTGTAGTCGCGGTCGCGCTCCCGGCACAGCTCCTCGCAGGTGGTCAGCTGGACTTGTTGCGCGCCGGTGCCCATGTGGTTGCTGTAGTGGTGCTGACGTTGAGGACCATCATGTGCCTGAGTCGTCTGCTCGGAGGGCCGATCGCATGCGCCGTCGCGATCGTTAGTATTTTCCTTCGACAGGGGCGACCTCGGCGCAGCACCCGGATCCAGAAGTGGCCCTTCATCTGCACGCGTGGTCTCGTGTTGCTGCCTCGACCGAGGAGAAGACGACGGCGAGACCGAGACCGGGGAAGATTGCGCCGCTGCGGCGGTGCTGCCTGGGTCGTCTGGTCCAGGCGAAGTGGGTGCGGCGCCAGCCCTGGCCCCTCTCGGCGTTGCGGCTTCAGACGCCCGCGGACTGCTGATGACCATCTTCTTGCTGCTGCCAGAAGCCGACGTATCCGCCGCAGCAGGCGAGTTTCCGCTCTTCGCGTCCTCTCCCATCGGCTCCAGCAAGGCAGTGGCCAGGGGATTCGCAGAATTTTTACCGCCCCGCTTGTTCTCCGCCCCCTGTATTCTCGGCGTCGCGCCTCGCTTCTTTTTCTCCGCCACACTCGCGGCCGCCGCCGCACTCGCAGCCGCCACGGCCGCCGCCGCGGACGGGGTCGCGGTCGCTTTTGAACGGGTCGCAGTGATCGGATCTGTGCTGAATCCGGCGCGCCCCGGCGTGCGCGGGGAAAATCGTTTTTCCGCAAAACCTCCACCAGCTGCCCGGACTCCACTCTGTTTGCTATACTTCGGCGATGTTCCTGGTGAACAAGCCGCGCCAGCCACAGCGGCCTGCTCTGCGGCGCTGCGTTGCAGCGCGCGCTGCTGCTGCTGTTGCTGCATGGCGATGATGTAGGGCGCGAGAACGTCGCGCACGCGCTCGTGCACGTGCGCGACGAAGCTGGGGACGGACAAGGACTGCAGGGTCGCCTTCCACAGATTCGCTATCATGTCCTGCAGCTCGGGAAGCCCAGGCTCGAGCAGCATGGACTCCAAAATGTTCGCGCCAGAAGAGGATCCGCCAGAAGACAAGAGGCGGGCCGGCTTCTGTTTTGATTTAATATAGCATCGCTATCCCGTTTGCAGCGCTCTCTATAATTTGATTTCCATGATGGATTGAAATTGATACCTTCAGCCCCCCTCCTCCGCCCACCTGCAGGTTTTTCAAGCCGCCACCCCCCGGCGGCAGTCCGCTGGGGCCC
Source organism: Amoebophrya sp. AT5.2 (assembly GCA_005223375.1). Lineage (NCBI taxonomy): Eukaryota > Dinophyceae > Syndiniales > Amoebophryaceae > Amoebophrya > Amoebophrya sp. AT5.2. The sequence goes on from RXOD01004217.1 coordinate 1,664, forward strand.
GCCCCAAGGTTACTGCTGCCCGCGCCCCCCATTATACCCTCGTCCTCCCCGCTTACGTCTGACACGCTCGCCTGGCTTCCCCGTCTGCTGCCGCTGCCCCGGTCTTGCTCAGGCTCCTTGAACGAAACGGTGATGTTGAACAGCTTCACATTACTGTCCAGCCGCTGCTCGAACAGTTTCGCCGCGGAGTTCACCGACTTCACCAGTTGCGACAGCAGTAAGCAGTCCGCGAGGTGCACGACTCGCGGAAAGACGTTCACCGCGTCGTGCAGGGACAGGAGCCGCAGCCGCTTCAGCTCCTTCACCTCCAGCTTCTTCTGCGCCATGGACTTCGTGAGCACCTCCTTGTTTCTGAGTAGTTCGCAGACCTCCGCGACCGCCTTCCCGAGTTTTTCGAGCAGACCCGTGATGCTTTCGTGCGCGGTTTCGATCTCCTTCACCGCGAGCGTCCGCTGCACCCGTTGCGCCTCCGCGAACTCCTCCAGGAGGTACACGTGCGAGTGCGACACGTTCAGCAGCTTCACCTTGCTGTCGAGCTTCCCGAGGACCAGCCCGAACACCTCGCTCACGACGGGCGCGAACACGGGCTTGCACCAGAACAGATTCTGTGCCAGGATCTCCTCGCGCTTCTTGCGGTACAGCTCGTAGCGGACCTTCTTCCGCCAGTCGTTAAGGAACTTCACCTTCAGCCAGTTGCGGAAGAAGTTCATCGGCAGCAGCACGGACAACAGCATGCGGTGGTGCAGCCAGGTCGCCAGGGAGATGGACTCGGAAGTAAAACTAGTTGGACCTCCCCCGGCAGAATGTTGGATCACGTTGGGGTAGATGTGCACCACGCCCGTGGCCGAAATGGTGAAGTACTCCTGCGACTCGTCCAGCATATCCTCGGAGGGCACCACCAAAAGGTCGTAGAAGCTGGCGGCATACTTCTGCTGGTCGATGGCCGCCTCCTGCGAGTCCCGCTGCTTGGCGACGGGCGCTGATGCTTGTGCTTCGGGTGCCAGCTCCGCCTCCAAGGGCCTGCCGCGCTGGCTAGCTTCCACTTCGCGCGCGTGGGCGGGTACTAGGCGGGGTACCCTCGTCGAGTCCAGGTGTAACCTCGGAACCACACAGGAGGTAGTCGTCGCGGGGTTCGAGTTAGCGTTGGCCGACGCGGCGCGTCTCGATCTCCGGTCGGGTTTGGTCACTTCTTCGCGCGGCGTCAGTGCGAACACCGGAAAATTTCGGCTACGCTCCTGAAAGGCCTCTCGCACCGCCTCCTCGTCCGCGCCATCCTCGGCCAAGAATCCACGCGGCGTCGTGAGCGAATCTTCACCCGCCAATGTGGCGCCATCTGGTGCATAGCCGCCGCTCGGAGCTGCTCCTGCTGCCATCTCGCCTTCTTTTCCACGGAAATGCTTTTCTCGAAAGAAGAAACGCGGCGTCACCACCAGCCGTGCCGACGTTTTCGTAGAGCCGCTCCCGACGTCGAAGTTGTCCTTGATTTGCGAAAAAAAGGTTTTGTCCGCCTTGGTTTGATGCTTTTCCTTCGATGACGACTTTGAGGAGGACTTCGACGAAGTGCCCTTTTCACCACCAGCAAGATCCGTGCAGCCTTGCGGATTTCTGTCCGCGGTACTGGCATCCATATGATCTGGATCTGTCGCTGCGACTGCCGCAGCAACCCCACCCGCCCCCGCCAGCAGCGCAGCTCCCGCCATGCTGTGCCTCCGGACGCAGTACACGAATTTTCGCCCTGTGCTGGAACCGTACTTCGCGAAGAACGCAATGGCCTCCTCCCCGGTTTTAATGTACGCCAACCCCTCGCTTGACTCTAGCGCGAAGGGCTGCTGCGCGGATTGCTGCTGCGAGTTGTCCTGCTGTGAGGAAGCGGCATGATGAAGATCAGTCGGGCCCCCCTGCTGCTCGCCGCTCAAGCGAAGGCCGCCCTCAAACTTGGATCGCTGGTTTTTATCTGGGCCACCCTCCAGCAGAGCAGACCGCTGCTCCGCTTCCAGCTTCGACGCGAGCTCGGGCTGTGAGTGTGTTTCATCGATTGCACCGGACCTTCTTCAGACACCTTTCAAAACAGGCTCAAAGAACACGTATCTATGCAGATGAACAGCACTATCAAAATTCGGATAAAATTCATATACCTGGTACAGTCGCTGAATCTGTTGGAGGCGCGTGACTACGTGGTCCGAGAATTCTCCTTCCCCTGCATTCCCGCTCGTCGCGACAGCCGAAACTATCCCCGGCGCCGAACCGCCGTGGGCAGGGACGACGCCGCCACCGCTCTCCGCCACCGACTGCGGCAATTGCTGCCCTCCCGACCGCGAGCCTGCATCTTCGTTACTTCTATGTGAGGAAGGCCCTCCGCCCTTTTTCCGAGCCGCCGACTTGCCTCCAGCCTTGCGCGGCGTCGTTGTAGCTGCTTTCGTTACAGCGTTCGGCTTTCTCGTCTCCGCTTGTGATCCGAACCCGGGTACGAAGTCCTGGTACGTCGGTTGAAGAAGTGTGTAGAGGGGGGACTTCGCCGGAGGCGCGGCGCCTCGCGGCGGACGAGGCAGGACGCCGTGCCCCGGACGCGACATTGCTTTTTCCTTTTGTGCGTCACTAGCATAGATTAACGCATTGAAAGCGTAAGCGATGTGCTAGGTAGTACTTCATCTGTCAGTACGTTGGCGGCAACACCCTTCACTCCGCATTTATGATTGTGATTCCATAGACGCGCTTTTCTTCCCTTGTATTTTACACATCCATTCTGCGCTCGCCTTTGCCACCCCCGGCGCACTGCGCACTCGATAATCGTATCGCTCCCGCCCACTGAGGCGTCAAACTAGCTCACTCGGTAGGGAGGAAGTCGCGCGCTCACTAGCTCCCATTAGGAGGCCGTCACGGCCGACACCCCAGTTGTATCCGGAGGATGGATTGATCGCTTGATGTTGTTGCGAGATGTCCTGTTAGGTGTTTTGTTCCGGTTAAAACGTTCATGTCTAGAGAGGAGCGGTCTCTGAGAATGAAATGGTCGTACTCGAAGGGCTTTTTGTTGCTTGCGCACACCCCGGTCCATGCCTGGAGTGTCGTGAAAAGGGATCAAAGATGATCTACGCCAAGATAGATCCGTTGGGGACGTAGTCATAAGGAGTTGTTTCAAGAAGTAGCACATATGGAAAGAAAGCAAATAGGTGCAAGTAGGTCGTGGTAGCCGAAACCCTATTTCCACCTAGGCCAGAAATGGTAACGCTGCCGGCCCCACTGTGCGGTACTTAAGTAACCTCATCTGGGGCTAGACGCCTGATATCGGTAGCTAACCAGTGACGTGAAAGAAAGTTCGCGACACCCCTGAGTCGCTCAGTTTTAAAAAGAAAGAAGAACGATGACTTCTTGCTAAGTTTTCGTGTTGTGTTGTTAGGAGGTGCGGACACCTTGCAGCGTCGCCTTTGGGATACAAGAAAAAATGGCTCAGATAAGAATTTGCAGAAGCTTTTGCGACTCGTTCACGTTATCGGGAGCATGTTTTCCTACTCAAATATCATGCGACATGTAGTTCTGCAGAAATGTTCGGTCTGTCGCCAAGCTGTATTTCCTCCTTTTAATCAAAGACTGTATGAGTCTTCTGGATGCGTCTTCTACTAGAACGATGAAGATCTTCCAAACCACTACTATCAACCTCCAGTCCAACATGATCATCCGTCAACGATTATAACCACTGCTCGTTCTCGTCCTCGTGAAAGTCCCGTCGTAAATGGCAAGAAGAAAAGATTGGGACTGCGAACTGCCTCTACTCGAGATTTTTTTGTATAGACCCTGGGGTACTCAAATGTTTCCCCTTCAAAACGCCAAAACACTTCAACGGATGACGAAATATTTCTTTCCTCGTGAAACAAAGCGAAGGAATATGTATCGACAATAGGTTAGCCCGGTTCGAAGTAGAGGGTGGCTCGTCCTCTTGGCCTGTTCTTCGGCTCCGCAGCCGCAAGAGCAGAAGCAAGAGCAACAGCAGCCCCCCGCCCTTACCAGTACTTATTACGACAGCAGGAAGCTCTGTGAATCACCCCGGATCGCGTGGAAGAGTTTTTCCCGCAGCACTTCCTTCGAGGAGTAGTCCGGCAGCTTTAGGTAGTTTGCGCACGTCATCACGCTGGGCAGGAAGTTGTCCGCCTCCTTTTCGTCCTTTTTCGCCACCTGCAGGAGGGGTCGCAGGCCCGCGAACCCGTTCGGCGGCAGGCTGTGCGCCCCCGTCACGAAGCTGAGGAACTTCTTCCTCTGTTCCCAGTCGAGCTCTTGCATTACTTCCAGCAGGTTTCGGAAGGTGGCCGACTCCGGCGAGAACCCGTGCGAGGGCTGCACGTACTTCCCCAGATGCTGCTCCACCTGCCAGTACCGGTTGTCGCGCGTGGAGGCGCCGACGATCAGCACCGCCAGCTCCTGCTCGGAGTAGATCTTGATCGACTCCAGGCTGTGGAGGGTCAGAAACGCGGTGCGGAACTCGTGCACAAGCTCCTTCACGGATCCGTACAGGGTGTGGTAGGCCACCAGGTGGATGTAGTGCGCGAGCTCGGCCTGGTTCGTCACGAACGTCTCCTTCCCGGGTTTCAGCGGCGACGATCTCCGCCTCGCTGGTTTCATTTGCGCAACATCTCCTTCAACCCCCTCTTCTCCGGCAACGCAGCGGTGGCCATCAACATCATGGCCCAAAGTTTGCGTTTGTTCCCCCCGTGCGGGCAGGGGGAACGTCGCGACAGCCGCTTCCTCCGCCATGCCGCGGCGATAGTCGCCCACCGCCCAGAAGTCTTCGGGACTCATGCCCAGACGCCAGCCGCCGTCGTCCCGCAACAAGTCGTAGCCTTCGTCCGCGATTCCTGGCAGAGTGAAGTTGATCTCCAGCGCCGCCAAGTCGTCGTCGCTCAGCTCCCGCAGCTTCATGAGGGACTCGTACAGCTCGCTGTCCACCTGCTTCAGGTCCGCCACAGTGAAGCACGCGGGGAGCTCCTCCGTGCTCTTCACGGCGCGCCAGAACAGGGGGTGCAGGGGCAGGTCGACGAAGCGCGAGTCCAGCAAGGCCTTGCCCACGATCTGGCCCAGCAGGCGGAAGTACGACGTGGCGTGATGCTTGTACCGCGACGCGTGGGACGTCGTTGGCGCCGGAAAGAGGTAGTTCGCGGACGCGTCGCGAAACAGCGAAGTCAGCGGCGTTTTCTTCGTCGTCACGCTCAACTCCGGGGGGAGCGGCGGCGTCTGCCCGGCAGCGTCGAGCGTCAGACCCGAACCTTTCATCTCCGCGGCTGTTGAAGTAGCCGAGCCATGGAGTGTGGCGAATCGATTTCTTGCCCGACGTGGGTCGTAGTTGACAAAAGTGTTGTATGATGTGCGTTAACTTATATTTCCACGTAGGTTTTTACTTAAAAGTACCGCAGAATCTAGAACACAAGTACCAATCAGTCCGCCCGCCTCCACGGCCGCCGTCGTCTCTCGCCCCAACCTCGACGATGACGAGGACGAGGAAGAGGATCCTCCGCCGACCACTGGCTCCTTCAGGAGATCTACAACGGTCGAGTAGAACTCCAGCGTCGGCCCCGACCCAGTGCCTACCTCGTTTGCGAACTCGACCTCGAGAATCGCCGGACTCATTCCGTACAAAGACATCAGTTTCTGCGCTGATTCCAGCATTTTGTTCCTCTGAATACGCACTTTCTGGCGCGGCATGGGAGCAAGAACCTGTTGGGACGAGGACACAGAACGATTTCCGCCGGCGGTGGACCCCGCGTGCTGTGACCGGTTCTGCGCGAAGTGTAGTGCCCGGGAAAGACCTGTTCATTTGTGAATCGGTTTGCAGCACTCTTCATGCTCCTCGCCGAAACTCGTGCGCATCTGCGTTGCATCGGATTATCACGAGGTCATCAAGACTACGCAAAGCATCGAAAGAGACAACCACACTGAGAGGCCATCGACTACCCAAGCACAGCCCTTGGTGCATTTCCTTCTTCGACGTCGCGGAGAACAGGAAAGGGTTGCGGCACGCCAGCGGCAGGACCCATTTCGCGCAGCTCCGGGCCGCGACCGACACTGGGTCGTGCATTTGTCGCAGGCAGTGTTCGTTCAGAGCATCCGCAATGAGTGACGAGGCACCTCCAGCCGACAACTCCGCGCTGAAAGCTCCGTCCGTGGTTGCTCGTCCCGAGCTTGCGGACAGCCGGAACGGCTGTACAGCCAGGCAGTCGGCCCCCTCCTCCTCGTTCCTCGCCTCGCCGCCGTCCGCCTCGAGGGCGGGCTCGCCGCCCGTCAGATCACCGCTGTCCTCGTTTTCGTTTTCCGGTTCGCCGTTGTGGTTCATCAGGCTGAGGTCGACGACCTGCTTCGTGGAGCCGGAGCTCATCTTCATGCGGAACTTGAGGGAGTCGATGTCGTTCGCCAGCCCGTGGCTATCGACGCTGCCATCTTCGTCGTCGATGTCCATCAGGCGCAGTTGTTGGCGTCCGCCATGCCCTCGGGCGTCGCAGGCTCTTGCTTCCTGGGACCCTCGGGGATTTCGGATTCCCCCTCCGCGGCGGCCCTCGCGCAGGGCCGCGCTCCGCCCCCGCAGCCCGCCGCCGGCGCTCGCCTGACTCGCCCGGCACTTCCGCTCGTAATACTCCGCAACGTGGTGCAACACAGCGAGAAAATCGATCGCGGACCGCAACTTCTCGTCCGCCACACACATTTTCGAAAAACGGTCGTCCGCCGCTGCCGCGCTACGAGCACCCGCCCCAACCCCCGCAGCGAAATGCGCCGCCTGCACGGCGGTCACTACCGAGGACGCTGCCGAGGTCCGTCGCCGCTGCTCGCTGGCCAAGTCCGGGCCCCGGCTCCGGGGAACCCCCGGCGCGGAGCTGGCCGTCTCCACCGCACAAGTCCGTGCCGCCGCCGAGGAGGCAGCCGCTCCTCCGGAACTACCCGCCGCGCCCGATCCCGAAGCGCCGCCACTCCGACTGTCGGGCGACAGCACTACCGCGAACCGGTCGCTCTTCGTGTACGCATCCCGGCAAAGAACCGAGAAGGCCGCGCGGGTCTGGTGGATCCTCACCGCAAGGGCCTCCAGCTCGTCCTGAAACACCATCGGCGCCCCGAACGCCGGCACCTCCCGCCGAATCTCCGTGGTCAGCTTGTGCTTAGTTCGGCTGCTCGTCGCGCTGTACTTGTACGCCTTTACCTTGTACTGGGCGTCCGGAGGGAAGGCGGATCCGGACGCGGCCTTCGTCTTCACCTCCGCGGCCGGATCTGCAACGAGTGGATGGTGAAGCATTCTTTATGTTCTGGTGTCGATCTATTTTTACTCCTAATTTTTTTTACCGTTTCCCTCCGATGGATCCATCTCCGCATGAAACGAGCGGGCGAAGGGACACCGGCAAAAAAGTTGGACGCGCGAAAAAATCAGGCAAAATCGACAGTGTGCGCCGGTGGAGGGCGTCGTTCCGCGGCAAGAAAAGTCTACTTATGTCCAGACCCAATGGCACGAGTGGGCGGACCCATGAAAACAGGCAAAAGACATTCATTGGCGATGTCGGCGTCGCTACTAAGATCAACCGGGCAAAGAAAGCGCGCTGCCCTTCGAAATACACGCGCACGAGCAGCATCCTCAGCGGCGTATCCAAGACAAAACTCGCAGGAGCAAAATGGTACCTTTTGGCTTCCGGTCCGCGGCGGGCGCAGCCGCAGCCTGGTACTCTTGAAAGGAGGATGCCGACGAGGCCGACGACAGCGTGGACGTTGTCGGTTTCAACAGTGCATCTCCCAGCGAGGCTGCCGTCGCGGCGCTCTGGTTCATCTTGAATGAAGCTCCTTCGCCGACCCCCTTGGACGATAAAGTCCCACTCGCCGCGCCAGGGCCAGCGGCTGCACCAAAAATGGAACCGCTACCATCCAGTCCCGATCCCGTTGCCGCCCCCCCGAAGGGGGCCAAACCGAGGCTTCCAGCAGAGCTGGTTTTCCCAAGGCCGGGAAGGGCAGGCGACTCGACCGGCGAGTCGAGCGCCGTGGCTGGCGCCGATTCCGGCGACTCCCCCATCGCCGCGATGCCCTCCGCGAGATTTTTCCCGCCACCAATGTAGTGGTCCTCTGCGTCCTCATCGTCATCCGAGAAGTCGGACATAAAACTGGCCCATCCTTTGGCGTCCGTCTGCTCGGCCCCAGCCTTTGACGCGGCCGCTTTATTGCCGCTTTTCTTCCCTCCCGGCGCAAGAGCGTTTTTCTTGTTGCTGCTCGTGCCGCGAAGCTTGTCAGGATCCGGGAGGTTCCACTTGTCGTCATTTTCCTTCTTGGCCGCCGGATTCAAATCGCTCCCGGTCCTTTGGCCGAGCGCGACGTTCGGTTTCGTGACCGCTTTGGCTTCCGACTTCGAGACAACTGATGGTTCTGCCATGAGCGATAGACTGCTGCTTTCCTGTTTGTTCCCCTGCTTGGCGACGGAGGTTGTTGCGGTGGTTCCGGCTGTTGGGATCTCATAATACAAAGTAGTGCCCCAGGAGGTGGCGCTGGCGTTGTTGCGCCGCGCACTCTGCGCCGCGAACACGCAGTCGCGTGCGCTGGCGAAGAATCTCTGTCCGGGCTTCAATGTGAACGGCTCAGTCCCCGTCGTGCCCTCCGAGGTGAAAGCAGCTCCTAGGCCCGCGTCCAAAATCGTTGGACTCTTGTTCGGGAGGCCTCCTTCGTCGTTGGTGGAAGAAGAACCGAAGAACCTTCGACGTTGTGGAAGCAGAACTTCTGCAGAAGCGGACGCGGCACTGCCGGTCCTCCCGAGCAGGGCCCCCGAGGACGTGCTTGACGACGTGCCACCGATTCCAGCACTGCTCTCCGCCTGTAGATCGAGATCCCCCAGCAGCAGATATTCCGTGACGGCCCGCACCAACGAGGTGTCGCTCTCCATCCGGCGGCCGCTCGGTCCGTAGATCAACGGCTTCACGGAAGAAGGCACGCCATGTCGCTCGATGACGTAGTCCTCGATCGCGGCAATGGTCGCGAGTGGCTCCACGAGCAGCACGTCCACCATCTGCTGCTGCTGCGTCGTCGTCGCGGACGATGTGGGCGGCAAGGACGGCGCTGCGGCGCTGCCACCCGACGCTGCAGCGGCAGAAGATGAAGAGGGAACTCCAGCGGGGGGATCCCCGGCGGAAGCAGCTGTAGTTTTCAGCACGTAATCGTCCTCGGCTAGCGTCTCCCCCAGTTTGGCGGCGCCGGCCGCCCGCTTCTTCTCCGCCTTTCGCACTTTCTTCTCGAAGGCTGCACCGGCGGAGCCAATGCGACTCTCGGCTTTAGAGGAGGTCCCACTTCGTCCTCCTCCAAGCGCACTAGAGGCAGAAGTACTCGTGAAGGCCGGCGCTGCCGCCTTCGTCGCGCCGCCGGGGCCTTTTGCTGCCAGGCGGATTTTCACCGGCTTGCCGAGCTGCCGCACGTTCTCGCTCAAGAGCGCGTTCTCGACGATACCGCCGCCGACGGACCGCAGGTGGTGCGGCAACGCCGAATTCATCTGTCCCGCGGCACTGCCAGCCGCGCCGAACGGGCCGTAGCGCCCCCCCATGAAACGGGACCCCATGCCACTCAGCGCCTGCATCAGGGGGTCTCTGTCCTTCGACCCGCTCTGCGGGAAGAGAAAAATCGGCAGCGTCTCCACCAGTTGGGGCGTCAGACACGCGAGGCAGAGCTTCGCGAATTTCCGGCAGAGCAGAAGCGCCGCGTGGTAGTCAATTTTGCAGTTGTCCGCCACCACCCCGTCTCCATGCACCTCGTCCGTTTGATGTTGATCGCCGCCCTCGAACACGGTGTGCAGAAAGCTGCTGAAAAAACGCAGGTGGGCAGCAACATCAGCACCAGCCCCGCGCAGTCCTTGTTCGGAAAGCTGACTGTTGCCCGCCTCCTGGCCATCGAAGAAGAACATCGGCAGCAATTTCGGCAGCAGGTCTCGGGCAACCTCCTCGGGCGCGATGGCGTCCTCTCGCAGCGCTGCGTGCAGCAGCCGGAATGCTTGCTTCGTCCTCGCACAATCTACTTTGTACGCACTGCCGCCGCCATGATCACCGGCGTCCTCTGCCAGACTCAGTAACTCTGCAACAGTCGCACACGGGTTCGCAGAAATGCGGTAGGGCGAAAGCTGTTGGTGCGCTTCTTCGTCATCTTCATCGAGAGGAGCGTCGTTGCTGTGGTCTTCGCCGCCCGCCGCCGCGAGGGTGGATTCGTGGAGAATTTCCGCCGTGCTCGCGAAGTTTTGCAGAATCTTCTTCGACAGCACGGCAATCAGCATCAAAGGTGTAAATCCCCCCGGACCTTGTTCCTGGGTCGCCTGTTGTTCGGCTGTTGGAAGGGGCGCACCACCTACATTTGACGTTGAGGACGCAGACGAGGAGGACGACGCCAGCTGCGAAGCGAGCTTTTTCTCGCACTGCTCCACATTGTCCGCGATCGTCTTGAAAACGCCCTGCCGATGCAGATACAGGTGCATCAAGTTCTTTTCGCCCGGCCCCTCCTGATCGTCCCGCCCGGAGTCTGCCTCCTCCGCCCGCAGGAGCCCCTCCACGATGATCAGGAAGCTCAAGTACCCACTTTCGCTCGTGACCGTGTGCAGCTGGGAGACGTCGAGGCAGGCGTGCAACAACCCTTTCAGCTCCGTGACGTCCTCCGCACTCACGCCCTGCTCGCAGCCGTCACGGTACATCAGCACGAACGGCAACACGCAATTCAGCCCCATCGCGCGGCTCACAGAAGACCCCGCCTTCTGCCGCAGCACCTGCTTCAGGCTAGCGGCTCCGAGTTTCACCAGGTTGCGAAACTTGTTCTCCTTGAATAATTGCAACCGCTGCTGCTCCTCCGGCGCAGCGTTCTGGATCGCGAATTCCAGGTGCGTACACTCCAGCTTCGGGGTACTACAGTTGTAGCTAGCCGCCTGCTTCTTCTCGACGATTGCATCCGTCGACAGCGCAGCATCATCTTCCTTTCGCCCCCCCGAGGAACCGGTGGCGGAAGCCCCCTCCTGTTTCGGCGACGGGCCTTGTTCGCCCTGCTTCGGCGAGCCGCCGAAAAAAAGCTTCGACAACAGACTGGACCCACGCGACACCAGTCCTGCGCCGCTTCCCGCAGTTTTCTCCGTACTTTGTCCGCCAGCGGAGGGCTCCCCACCCCCGCCCGAAACTACATCGCCCCCCGAAACCGACGCCCGAAAGGTGACCCCCGGGAGCAACGAGCAAACCAGCGACAGCGCGGCCAGACTCGTGTGCTCGTTTTCCAGCGCGCAGCGGATCTCCGATTCGATCTCCAGCTCTAGCGCCCTCTCGCACAATTTGCTCGACTGGTTCACCAGCATCGCAAGTATATACAAGATGTCCCCCGAATTCCCGAAGTGCTTGTTCCGCTGCTGCAGTCGCAGGAAATTCTCCACCACGCTGCCGGGGAACAGCTCCTCCAGGTTGATCTCCTGGGAAGCTGAAGCTGCAGTTGCACTTAATGCGGCGAAAGATGTTGTTGAGGAAGACGTGCACGCCAGCGTCGCGTCGAGTACTTTGCGCCAGCACTCGCAGGCCACGGCGGTCACCTGCGCGTCTGCGTGCGTGAGGAGCTCGCTCAGAGGCGTTAGCGCCGGGCGGATCTGCGCCTCGAACAGGGTCCGCAGTTTGGCCGCCGTTTGACCACTCGTGGCGGAGGCGAGCATTTTGTTCGCGGCGCCGACCGCTTTGCGCTGCAGCGAGATGTGGTGGAAGTCGAGGAACTGCAGCATTCCCAGCAGGCCGCCGTTCTGCAGCACCTGCACCGGGCACTCGTCCACGAGCTTGTCCAGGAGCGAGATGATCTGCTCGGCGACGTCGATAAAGTCGATCTGCGTGAGCTTCTCCACGAGCGGCGGGATCCCGTTGTAGCTGGCGATCAGCCGCCCGCACGTCGGGACGATGTCGAGCAGGGAGTAGAGAATCTGGCAGGCGAGGATCATCTTCTGCGACTCGGCCGGGTCGTTGTTGTCCCCGCCGCCCATGGGGCCGAAGCCGCCGTCGGCGTCCTCAAACTGCGCGGCGAGCAGGAAGGGGTCCGCGACCGAGGTGGTCCTCTGCAACTCTGCTGCACTCCCCCCCTTTTGACACAAGATTCCGATCAGCAGCGGGAGGACGGCATCCATGGGGAAGGTCACGAGCATGTCCTCCGACGCGTATTGCAGCACCTCGTTCAGTTCCATGAGCGCCATCATTTGCTTCGTCCCGCTCGCCTTCAGGTCGGCCACCCGCTGCGTCCAGCGGTTGGAAGTAGACGAGGACGACGAGGTGGAGAGAATGTTCAGAGCGCCTCCGGCGCCCCCCCCGCCCAGCGGCCCCATGGCAGTAGAGAGCCCCTGACGCAGCTGCTGCGCCATCGCGAGGCTCTGCGAGTACGCCGAGAGGCCGCTCAAGAGCGCGTTCTGCTGCGCTGCGGAACTGGTTCCGGATGTGGCCGCGGTGTCCGCGGAGGCCGCGGAACTGCCGAACAAGCCGACGCTCGCTGCAGAAGTCGTTGCAGTTGTCCCCGTCAGGGTATAAATATTGCCCCCCAGCGTTGTATCCGTATTGCCATTGCCCCCGAACAAGCTGCCGGAAGCGGCGCCAGGTTCGACGGTCGGCATCGCACGGCGTTTCTTCGTACCGCCGTTGTTCTTGCCGGCAGCGCCGCTGTAGTCTACCTTTCTGCCCTTCGCGTCTTTGGTTGTCTGGCCCCCGTCGTCTTGTCCGCCATCGTCGTTTTTCATCAGAGCTGAGTCCTTACCGGTTGCCCTGCTGCTGCCGCGTTTCCCCGCTTTATTCTTGCCGCCACGCTTCTTTGCGCCGCTCGGGCGGTCTCCCTCCGCACTGTCATCCAAGATTCCTTCTGCCCCCGTTCCCGCCGAAAGTAGATCTCGTTTGGAACTGGCTGCTCCCTTTTCGGCGCCCGTGCTGCCACCCGCAGTCGCCACCTGCCCCGCGATCGCATCCTTCCGCCCCTTGCTCCGGTTCTTGTTCTGGCTCTCCTGCAGCTTCCCCGATGCTTTCATCACCTTGTCCTTGTCATCCACCTTCTTCGACTTTCCAGATTTGCTGGTAGTGTTGCCGGAAGCTCCGCCTGCGTTTCTGTCCCCTTTTGCGCCAGAGGAGGACGCGGGAGCGGGAGGTTTGGCCAAAAGTTCGACCCCACTGTTCAGCGGGTTGCCCCACAGGTCAAGATCGTCGCTCGGGCCCGCTTCTGGAAGGGTATCCCGACCGACTTTGCTATTTTTTTTTGCGGCGGCCGCGCGGACATCTTCGGGGACACGTCGGCGCCCCCACGGACCGTCGTGCTGCGCCGCGTCCTCCTGCTCGCCGCCAGTGTCGTGCTTCTTCGACTTGCGTCCGGCTCGGGAAGACTTTTTCTTTTGGTCCTTCTTGGAATCGCGCTGTTCGGGGGGATTGGCAAATAGGGGGATTTTTTTTGCGAAAAGTGCGCGCTCGCCCTCCGGCTTTTTCCTTAACCCGACCGCACCAGAGCCGGTACCCAAGGAGGAGGAAGAGGACGCAGCCGCGGCGGCCCTCCCATCAAAGTCGTGCTGCTCCGCCTTCGGCTCATCTGTGGCCGCATCCTGCTGCTTTTTAGGCTGCCACCACACGGCGGGCCCCTTGCGACGACCCATGGTCTGCTTCGCCGCCGGCTTCTGCTTTGCCTCGGACTTCTGAACCGCCTTCGACTCCGATTTCCGTGTCGATTTGGACTTGGTGTTACTTTTGCTTTTGGCGGTGGTTTTGCTGTTCTTGTTCTTCGCGACTTTAGATGAGAATGGTTCGGTGTCGTTTTCTTGCTTGGTCTTTTCCTTCTTCGAGTTCGATCTTTGTGGAAGTAGATTCTTGGTCGTTGATATTGATTGCGACTTTCTGCTCGACGTCGCGGCACCACCAGCTTGCTTTTCCGATTCCGCTTTCACACTGCGTCTTGGCGCCGGTTGCGAAGACTTCTTCGCCGAGGACAAGGAGGGGGGCGCAGACTTTTTGGGAGCAGCCACAGAATTCTTAGCGAACAAAGACGAAGCCGACGCACTCCGAGCTGTCGAGGACGATGCGGCCGCTGCTCCACCAGTCACCTTCGCCCGCTTCGAAGGCGGTTCCCCTGAGGCAATTTGTTCTGCTGAAGCTGACTTGTGGCCTTGCCCTCGCGACGACGATGCAGCTGGTACTTCGCTCTCCTTGTCCTCCTGGGTTGCGTTGCGCTTCCTGGTGCCCTTCGTCATTCTTCAAAAAAGAGAGCTACCTAATACTACCCACAGAGGAACCGGTGGAAAAGGTCCGCCTGCAGGAAGGGTCATTATAGTTCCAAAAACTAAGCTCTATCGGGGCAAGACTAGTTCTCGATGGGACAGTGCTCTTATGTCGTCGTAAGATTGTTCCTTGAAAAGCACAGTCAGTGTGGTCGAGTGATAGTTTTCGTTGAGTTTCTGTCGGTGTATCCTACTCTCAAAGATTTGTTTACATACTTTGTCAAGGTCGAGCTGAATGCTTCTAGCTTTGATCGTGTGCTTATGCTGTTCGTGGGCTGGAGGGGAAAGTAAAAGTGGACAAGAATTGATGATGAGCCGCCCTAATTCTGGCGTTGCTGGTAATATAGTCCTTAAATTCTATCACAAATCAGCAACAGGTCGATGAATGAGAAAAACCACCAGAAAATCATTTAATGGTCTTCTCACGTCGGTACCGCTGATTAGTAGGTATCAAGCTCGTCGATAGCGATAATTGTTTTATACAAGAAAAGGCTGTAGAATTCGATTTCGTTTTCGAATCGATGCCACTAGTAGTGAAACTTGTCGATTGCTCCTGCCGAAGTTTCGATTCGATTTCCGGTCAGTGGCGAGTGTCGATGGTCAAGAACCGTCAAAGCGGCATCTTCGGTACTCCGGATGATGAAAGAGAAAGACTGAGTATAGTATAGAAACTTAAGTGAGAGAGTTGTACACCGACCGCAACGTTCGATGAAAACGAGCGGGATCCGATCGAGGGAGCGATCGATCTGAGGATGAAGGTACTCAAGTCGCGATATCGGATCGCATGTCGCGATATCGGATCGCATTTCCTTTCGACGACTCACTGTGGTGCACTGCTGAGCAGAGGGACGAGCAATCAAAGAATCAGTGCCAAGTCGTTCATCATAATTCGAGCGGTTCGCACGATCGATGCATGGATCACCGGGAGAACAGCGCTCGCTCACATGAGGAAACTAATGAATCACAGCTACTAGTGGGAAAGAAAAAAAGACATCAACAGACCCTCCTCGGCGAAAAAGAGCTCTATCGCGCGTTCCAGCGCAATTCTGAACGCGCTGCGTGACTTGCGCTGATGGACAGGCTTGTTTGTTAGTTTGTATCCAGCGACATCCTTTCCTTCACAAAAAAAACTCAGCAACAGAATCACGTGTTGTATTTTTCCGACTTTACCGTTCCGTACTCTTTGAGCATTTTGGTGGCGTACTCGAGGTCTTTTCGCTCCATGTCCGCGAGCACATTCCGCTCGTAGCTCTCTTCCCGCTCCTTCGTGTGGTAATCCCCCACGTTGTCCGGAAAATCAACCTCCACACCCTCAATGTAGCTCGTTAGGGGAAAACCCATACCTCATTCGCGGCGGCAGGAGAAGACACAACATTGAATAAAAAATATCTCCCCAGTAGACATAGTCGACAAGGGATGCCAACCCGATCACGCGACCCACCTTAAAGCTCTACAGTGTTACACTTACAGCAAGCAATCCCCGTTCAAGTTCATCCCTACTCGGCTCTATATTTGACCCCGAACCGAAACCGGGCATCGCACTTCTCCCGGACTGACACTCATAGGTGAGTACTTATTTCATCTTTCGGCGCTGAACCCGTACATTTCCCTAAGTGCATAAAGCTACGAAATAAAAGTTTCCGCAAACAGGTCTTGGGTTTACTTTGCTAGTCGGCCCTCTTGGTATCTGATTCTGATCGAAGGCGATTGGGTAGGGCACCGCGGTGGAGAGCTTTTGTACGTATTTCCGCAGCACGCTCCACCAGTACAAACGCACGGCCAGCATGATGCCAAACCCGATCCCGTACGCAATCTGCGCGTCGGAACAAAGCCCCTTGCCGCGCAAAGCCTCCAGCGACTGGTTGCGCTCCGCAGGACTGTTCATTTCATAAGTTGTTGATCGATTGAAGATAAATTCGAGATTCTGGATCCGCTCCTTGCGAATATCGCATAACCATAATGCCGAACTCGAACACCTAAATAAAGGAGGTATGAGCCATACCTCACGTCCTGCACGTTGGCGTCAGTGGTACTCCCGCAATTCATGTAAAGGCTGTAGAAGTCGCAGACAAACACCCCGACGTATACGATGAAGAGACGCATTACAGGGGGGCCGACGAAAAGGAAAGCCGCGGAAAATAGAATTATCATTTACTAGCTCTGTAGCTTTTATCTGCCCCGCTGAGATCGCCCACAAAAAAGCAGCAGCCTCCTGCGGACCACACGCAAAAGAACCTTTTGGAGGCTCTGTTGTATGCTCGCCCCGGTCTGACTCTGCATGTTGAATCTGCCGAAAAGCCGCAGCAGGATCCTGCAAACCACACGCAAAAGAGCCTTTCGGAGGCTCTTTTGCGAGCTTGCCTCGGTCTTATTCTGCATTTTGAATCTGCCAAAAAGCCGCAGAAAATTCCGGCGAAGCAGACACAATGAATAGGGCTCTTTTGTGAGCTCGCCCTGGTCTGAATCTGCTCTTTGAATCTGGCAAAAACCTGCAGAAACATCCTGCGCACCACACGCAAAAGAACCTTTTGCAGGCTCTTTTGTCAGCTCGTCCTGGTGTGAGTCTGCCCTTTGCACTTTCCAAAAAGCTGCAGCAACATCCTGCTAACCACAGGCAAAACAGATTCAAACGGACCCCCCCCCCGCGGGCAATCGAAGCAGCTTTCCTTCTCACCCTTTTCTTCGCACCGTCCATCGGACCCATCGCTCCGTGGTCATTTCCTAAGTGAAACGTCATGAATGCCCAGAAGCCGTGCACGTACGACGCCTTCTCGTCCATCACTCCCACGAAACCGAGCAGGCCGAAGGGCGCGTAGAACGTCGCAAAAAACGGCTCGACCTTCTGGTACAGCGCCGTCCGAAAGTACGCTCCATTGAACTGCAGCCGGACATCGTCGAGGAACAGCACGAGGAAGTCGTACAGCCCTAGGAAAAAAAACAGGATGCAGAGGGCGGCGACCCCGTGACTCAGCGGCAGGCACACACAACACCGCCCGAGCTTGCGCTGGACGACACCCATGATGCGATGGTTCCGCCTGGTGGGAGATGTGGTGCTTTGTTGGTTCCTGCAGCTACAGCGTCACCCCCGACTACAGCCGCACCGCGTGCCACAGATACCTCTTCGTCGCTTGACTCATTCTTTCACGTCCTTCTTTGAAAGTCTCAGCGAGCGACCTTGTGCTGTTTCGCAACCGTCTTTCTCTTGGAGACGCCCCGTTATCACATTTGCCTTTTCCTTGCACTGCCTTCTCGTCGGACGTGCCACTTACAAGCTTATGCTGACTCCCACCTGCTCTCAGTCTCTCCGAAGTCTCGCTCGGAATTCGATCTAGCGTGAGAAACTCAAAAACGACCGCAACGAACTTCATCGCTGAGTGCAATCGCGTGCGGAGCGATCTGGCCGTCGACGTCAGGACTCCGTTCATCGTTTTTCAGTTGCAAACATAATTCATAGGTAGAAAACAACAAATGCCTCATCAACATGATCTGTGACAAAGATTGTCCTCGTTCCCAAGCATTCCCGCGTGAATTGAAGACGAGACATGTGTCTCTCTGTCTCTGCTGTGGCCACGTTCCTCAGGATTAAGGATGTCACGCACTTCTTGCCCTAGACAACCAGGCTCAAGAAAATAACGCGACCAAATACGACGGAATGCAATTCGAATTTGCCGCGCTTAGTCTATGCACGGTCTGAATGAGATACGCATCACGTCTCGACGTAGAGCAAATCGACAGAAATCGTGTACCTGTACAGTAACGGAATACTAGATCTAGGACTAGGACTACACCGTAGTAACTTAGTTACGTATGCTTGTCTTACAGAGAAAGCTTCTCGTGTTGCGCCCCGCGATCTCATCGGCAAATCTTCGATCTAGGTGCGTGCACACGGGGTCAAAACGGTCTCGAACGGGTTATTTCGGGCTCTCTCCAGCTGCGCATCGACGTCCACGTAGAGCCGACTGTAAGGAACCTCCAACAATAGCTCTTCCTGCCCGGCAGCCAGTCGCCTGGCGCCCGCCGGAGTGAGGCGCCAGCCGCCCTGCGGCACCGCCAAGGGGGCAGCGTCCTCCTGAAGGCGTCCCGTCCACGTCCGACCTCGAAGAAAGGCAGAAGTCCCGCCCATCCCCATTCGCGAAGCTGTCGCACCGGCCACGACAATGCCGGCAGGCCAAATCGCAGCAGATAGCCCCCTTCCTGGTCGTGGTGGTCCCGCGGCAGGCCGGCGATCGTGCCGGGAGGTAGGAACTCCACTACCTCGCCGGACAGCTCAAGATTTGCGTAGCCCTCGAGGTAAACGGACCAGCGGACGAAGGGGTCCCATCTTCCTTCAGATAAAATGCTCCCAAGCCATTCGCGCATCTCACTCTGCGTCCGCGTCCCAAACGCACCCCACGGCTTGATGCGAACACGCGCCCCTGGGCGCAGTCGCAGACCCTCTCGAAGCTGCGGACTAAGGACCCGATCGCCGGACCCGATCGCCGGCACAGGTTCGTCGCGGCCGTATCCGACCCTCGTGCGGAGCATCGTGCTCGTTCCGTCGCATAGGTCCCGAAAAGTACTCTGCAACAACGGGAACGACGAAGGTCTTCGTCCTCCTTGTTCAACGTCGTCCTCGAAGATATACTCCAGCGGGGGTTCTCCGGGCCCGTGTGAATTTTGATGCGCTTCGAGCGCTTTTTGCCAGTTTTGATGCAGATCCCGCACGGATGCCCATGCGTCCGCCGCGAGGGTGCTGGCGCAGAACATGCCCAAGACATCAAGCCGGTCTAAGAGCGCCCTCTTCCTCCCGACCCGAGCCGCTTGCAGGATTCGCGGGCGCGTGACCGGATCAACGAGGAATGCTGCTACTCTCTGCAGAAGGCTCTCTGGCAACAACTCGGTGAGCGGCTGCGCGCCTGGGCGCACGTCTACTTCGGCGAAAGGCATGTCTCCACCGCTCCACCGCGCCCGCTGTTTACGGTGCCGACTACGTGGTTTTCAAGCTCCGCCAGACGAGGGTGCTTGCAATCGACCATCGCATGGCCCGAGCCCGGGCGCCCGGCGCGAAAAATTATACCGGCGCCTCTATCTACGATTCCGACGCGGCGCTCGAGACTCCCCACGCGCTCGTGGTCATGCGCGACCATGGCGTGACCCGACCACAGCCGCCCGGCGCGACTCGCCGAACTTCGAACATTGTCATCAGCAGAGGCAGACAGATGGAGGCGCGCCATAACAGCATGGAGTCCATCCTCGTCGCCGGCGGGCAGGTGCACGTGCGGTACTGCTGTGCCCGCGCGAGCCTGTCGGACTGCTGTGAAGGTGTCACCGGTAGTCATCGACGTGATGATGAAAACGCAGCAGGAACCTCGGGCGCGCATCATCTTCATATTCAGTTAGTGTGGAAGGAACAAAATGTAACCGACGTTTGTTCAAGCTCGTCAGATTGCTCCGGCAAGGTTGGAAGCGGAGGCGAACAGTGTCGTCGTGGTAAATTAATTGTTCGAGACGATTGCTGCAAGAGTCGTTGGCTTCGGGCACAGTCGATGTGATTGTGAAGCGTCCGGCCCGTCGTTCTAATGAACTTAGGTAGCGCTAGCGGTAACTACTTCATTGATCAGACACCTGCAGAAGCCGTTCGGGCTGGGAATGTTTTCAAATGGTGAAGATAAGCGGGCATTCCCTGCTCGGCCCTCCAAATAAATGCGAACTATAGCGATCGGACGACCAGGATCAGAGTATATTGTGTGCGCCAAGAACAGTTTCAGAACATCGTGTTTGTATATCCAAGAGACCGGGTCCATAATCTTCATGATCAGTATGGTCTGCCTTGACCAGACATTGAATAAACTGAAGGCACACGTTGAAGCGTCGAGCCATCGAGTCTCATCCACTTATTTCATATGAATGTTGAATCCCAACCGCACGATCACCGCGCGGTTGTTACTTCTCAGCCTTGACTGGAACGTCTCCAAAATTCTTCAAAATTACTATACGACAGTGAATGAGAGGTCACCTTCACTGTGGACGCGTGCAACGCGGTCAGAATGGACGTAACCGACAACAGTTGGGCGCAACAGGCAGCTTTAGGGAGCTGTTAGTGAGCCTGTTTAGGTGATTGGAGAAATCATCGAGGTGATCATAGGAAAGATCCGACTAAAAAAGAAGTCCCTCTTTCTTCAAAATGCGTCATTCATGGATGTTACGGCTGCTGCAGCTTGCAACACTCACGACAGTTGGGCGCAACAGGCAGCCTTAGGGAGCTGTTAGTGAGCCTGTTTAGGTGATTGGAGAAATCATCGAGGTGATCATAGGAAAGATCCGACTAAAAAAAACTCCCTCTTTCTTCAAAATGCGTCATTCATGGATGTTACGGTTGCTGCAGCTTGCAACACTCACGGCGGAGTTCGCTCACTGCGAGTTTGCTTGATGCTGCACAAAACTAGTTTCCATCCTATGTTTGTATGCGATTTCGTGCGACACCGCTTCAGCAAAAAAACGCCCATGACCCTCGTCATGTGGCTCTACTACGACGCCTGCCTCCCGATTTTTTGCCGTCGTCAGTTTTGGTGGGGCTGAGCGCGCTTCCGCAGCTCAGCTTTGAGCTTCTCGATTTCCGCGTGCAGTTTTGCGTTGGTCGCATTTGCTTCTTCGAGGTCGACCGCGTCTTTGTGTTCGGCTTCCTCTCCCGCGCGGCTTCCCAGACCAGCCCTTCCCGCACAGCTTCCTTCAAGTTCAATCCGCAAGTGAATAATATCTTGCATTTGCGTCTTCCGTAACTGCTGCGCGAAAGCGCCAGTGGTGGAGGCGGCGTCGAACTCCTTAGTGGTCGTAGATGCCGTCTCCCCGTCCTGGCCCTTGTGCTGCTCGATGAAATACCAACCCGAGGTCTTTAGCTGTGTGCCGTCAACATGATCGCGGCCGGGAAAGGGAAACTCAATGAGCCCCCGGAACACCCGACTGACGGTGCGATCGCGCAAATTCGGGATTCTCAGCGTCGCTCGCAGAACTCTGCCGTCCATCTTTCCGGGCATCAGCAGGGTCTCCAGGAGCTGGCGATCACCATGCAGCTCCTTCGTATTCTTTCCCGACTTCGCGTGCTGCAGCACCTGGCTCAAAAACGCGCCGACGCTCACGCCGGGCTCTTCTTGCGCGCCCAGGCCGGGCAGCTCGACCCCGGTGACGACCGTCTTCGCGGTGGTAGAGGTGAAACCACACTCTGCCTCCCCGCCGTGGGCCGAACTCTGCGACCTCGACGTGCACGTTGCGCTTCGCTACCGCGGCCTGTGCTGCGGGCGTCTGCGCCGCCTCCGCCTCCGCCGCCCGGTACGCCCGTAAGGCGCTGTACTTTCTTTCCAGCAGCGGTACGTTTTGCTGCACCCACTCCACCACCGTGTTCACGAGGGAAGCGAATTTGTCGCATTTTTCCGCGAACAGGATGCGCGCCTCGACGGTGGAGCGCGGGGACTCCGGCCCGGCTTGCGGGTGGTTCCGGCTCGGCGTTTGGTGGTCCAAGAGGTACAAGAGGCTCTCCGCGGCGCGACTGTCCGCGTCCTCCTCCCCCTCCTCCTGGGTCAGGGAAGTAGAGTCAGCAGCGCTGCTCGACGAGGACGTACTGTTGATACCCCGCTGCATCATCACCTCCACGGCCGCGGCGAGCCGCGAAAACAGGAGCCTGTCCGTGCTCCACACCTCCTTGTAAACGAGGAGGAGCCGCTGAGCGATCAGGCGCCGGAGAGCAGGAAGCCCACTCTTTGCGGTAATGTTCGGCCGCTCCGGGTCGTAGGCCAAGTGGTCCAGGGCATACGCGAGCTCTTTCACGAGCGAGCTCCGTTCGCCCTGGATCACTTCGCCTACGAGTGGCCCTTGTTCCGAGCCACGTTCGCCCTGGATCACTTCGCCGCCGAGCTGTTCTTCTTGTCCACGGGGGGGGTGTTGCTTAAGCAGAACCTCCGTGAAGTAATGGAACGCGCGGCCGTGCTGCAGATTCTGCACCGCCGCGAAAGAACCGGGACTGAGTTCTTCCAGCTCCGCGACCGACCGGCGAAAAGCTTCTTCACCCCCAGAAGCAGCGGTACGTGGTGCAGCTGCAGTTGAAAAGAGACCCGACAGCAAGTGCATCAGCTTCTCTGACGCAGCTGCGTGGTCGCCCGATGGAGCCGTCTCCACGCGGCCGAACAGAGACTGTCGGAGCCGCTCGATCCGCCCCTCCGTGCACGACGCGCTCGTGGAAACGTGGGTCCCTCTTTCGTTCTGGCCCTCCAAGACCGCGGTGACCAGAGCTCGGAACCCGTCCGGGGCGGTGGGGGATGCGCCGTTGTTCTCCGCCAGAGCTGCGCCCGTCAGGGCTGTGTCCTCAGGGGCTCCAACATCACCCTCGACCTTCTTGTAGTAGGCATAGAGCAGCGCGATGGTCTCCGCCTCGATGCGGGCGTACGACATCGACGGACCCTCAGGGCCGCGGGGCCACCTCGCGGCCGGGGGGCGGGCCCCGGCTGTTAGGAGCAGGGGGTTCGGAAACAGTTCGTCGACCACCGTGCGCGGGCGGGAGTGTTCGTGTGTCTCCGCACCCTGGCTCAAAATCGGCACCGCGTCAATTTGGCTCGAGCTGCCGGCCCGGATTCCCCCTGCATCTGGAGCGGCTCCTTCGCTCGAGGACGCAGCCCCGCCGCCGGTTTTCAAGTGCAGCAGCTCCGCGCCGGATTTGTCCCCGAATTCCGGATCGATGTCCATCAAGAGGCTTCCCACGTGGTCCAGCACGGACTTCTGCATGAACTCCAGCTGCTCCACCGTTCTCAGTTGCGGCGCACCACTCGCAGGGGGCGTCTGCGCTCCATCGGGGCCCACGCCGGCCAAGTCATTCGAGAGGAAGAGCCGCTTGAACAGCGCGTGGTCCGGATCGCGGATGCGCTCGATGATTGGCTCCGCTCGGAAAGGTGCTTTTTCTCGCGTCTCCACAGCTACTTCAGCCTGATCTTCGTAGCCCGCCGCGCGGCCGCCGAGACCGTCCCCCGACAACTGCAAGGGTCCTCCTACCCCAGCAACAGGCTGCGCTCCGTCGCCGACCCAAAACGCGGCCGGCTGCGCCGCCACTTCCCTCCGAAACGCGTACAAGAGCCGCGCGACCTCGAGGTCCTTGAGCACGCTTTTTTTCATCTGGTCCTCGTTCAGATTTTTCCCATTTTCCGCGGACGCGGCCGCACCCGGGAGGAGGCTCAGAGAACGCAACACCGCCGTGAGCATGGCGCTGAGGGGCCCCGCAACCAGCTCGCGATGTCCTGCGGCGTGGTTGTCCGACTCCCGCATGTGGGTGTCGTACCGCGCCGCCGGATCGGACCCGCGGCCGTCGTGGTGCGTCCCGACGACTACTGCTCCTGCCGGTGCCGCGCCACCACTAGTACTCGATAGATCGGATACAATAACCGCGCCTTCCGTCTCATCCGCGCGGAGCTCTTCGTCCGTTACCTCGGTCTCGCCAAGGAACGCGAGCAGCAGCAGGCGCCTGACGGGGCTGTCCTTCGCGACCGCGCGGAAAATTTCAATCCCGCTGTACAACGGCAGGGTAATCCCCACCCGAGGGGCATTCACCGTGTCTGGCGGGAACGCCAGAGCGGAACTAACGCCGTTTAGCGGGCGCTGGTACAGGGCAAGGTCCGTGTTTCTGTCACTTTCAGACTGCCGCCCCGAGGACTCCTGTTGGCCACGGGCGCTGTAGGAGTTCGTGGCAGCATAATTCCGACCGAACGTGGTCGCCGAGTCCCTCGCGCCAGCCAGATCCGCGAACGGGCGCGCCCCATTCCGCAGCAGCGCGTGCACAAAAACGGCGTCGCATTGCGGGGTCCGGGCTTCTACACTGTTCGCATCCGCCAGGCCGCGCCGCGGGTCGTCCTCGTTCACGTTGTGCGTAGCGGCCGGCCGCACCAGAAACCCGTAGCGTCGCTGCCACAGTCTCACATCGTCCGCAAGCAGGGTGCGGAGCACGCGGTTCCCGCCCGCCGGCCGCACCCGGCACAGCTCCGCAACCACCGTCGTCCGCTGGTCGTG
>RXOD01004218.1:0-25878 GCA_005223375.1 Amoebophrya sp. AT5.2
GTGGAGTCCGCCGCCCGCGCCCGCTCCCCTTTTGTCGGCATTGAAAACGCGGAGGCCGTCG
This sequence comes from Amoebophrya sp. AT5.2, assembly GCA_005223375.1. Lineage (NCBI taxonomy): Eukaryota > Dinophyceae > Syndiniales > Amoebophryaceae > Amoebophrya > Amoebophrya sp. AT5.2. Next base: position 62 of record RXOD01004218.1, read on the forward strand.
AATGCTGCCAGGTGCCCCCCGGGGGCCCTTCTCCCCTTTACTTCCCTCATCTTGTCGGCCTGCCTACATCTCCTTCTCCTCCTAGAAAAGTAAAGCAGGGCGGGCGTGCATTCATAATTATGCCGATGTCAGTGCGTGCGGAATCTCCAGATACGTCTACGTCTATGCTTCATTTACTTTATTACCCGCGCAGCAGCTACGTCATTATGCTCCGGCGGGGCAATGTGTGCGTGGTTTACTCTCGGCGCACGAGCTCTCGCAGTGTCCGTTTCTGCCTCAAGTTTCCACCGCCAGAAGATCCCTTCTCCGCAGGGAGCACTCCATCACGAACAGCAGAACAACAATCGATGACTGACCGCCATCCTGATCATGCGCTCGGGCAGGCTGCGCCATTTTGTCGGAGAATGCCTCTTGCTGCTCTTGTGCTTTGCTACAGCAGACGTGCGCACGCCAAGCCGCGCGGTTGTCGTGGAGGTCAGCTTGGAAGCGGCGCGGCGATTCCTATGAGCGCGTTTTGTGAGGCATGGAAAAAGATTGAGTAAGGAAGGTCATCAAGAAGTTAATGCGCCCCCATTGGGCGGTCGCGTACAGTGAGTTTGAAGATACTCCCTTGAGATCTTTAAGCTGGTCACGAAGTCAAGTTTGTCGCAAGCAGTGCGGCATGAGTGTGAGACTGGCAGCTATGATCCTAATAAAGCGAATGATAAAATGGAAGCCAGCAAACATGACCTCACTTCGTCCCCTGCGGCCAGCACCTCGCCATTCGTCTTTCGCGTGCTTCATCAGACCGCCATGGTTAGCTTCCAGATTGCACCACGAGCGCAATCACTGTGTACCACTCCCACCTCCACGCGCCGCCAGTCAAATTCCACTCCCACACTGCTCACTGCTCGTGACAAGGACGCCGCCAGTCCGATTCCACTTTCAAGCTGCTCACCGCCCGATTCCACTCCCACGCTGCTCGCCGTGCCGCTTCTTCCATCAGCCGCGTACTTTGCGGCTTCTCCGACTGGTGGCCGTGCGATCGAGCGCCAGTCCCCGCAGATTCCTCCGGCGCAAGCACCGGCCAAATGTTTGAAAAAATGAAGTGCCGTTTCCAAAAGAGGTGAGATGGAGGGATGAATTGTTCCAACCCTTAAGTTTACAATGAAATCAAAAGTGCATCAACAAACAAGAAAGGCGCGTAGGCGCAGGCGTACGCTGGCACGAATTTCGCGCCGAGCGGGGTCTCACGTTCCAAATCCGATTGATTCCGTCGAAAGGGAAAGACTCACGAACAATAAACATTATCGGTCTCGCTAGACGCTCGCGCTGATGTATAGGTTCACCGACAATCCCGAGACCGATTGATCGCGGGCCACGTGAATCCACGAACCGATCTTGTAGCCGCTGGATCAAGACCGAAAGTGCGTGAGATCACGTGCTCATGAAAGCAGCTCATGCTGTCTAAGTACGTACCTCAGACCGATTGGGGTAAAGCGTTCCCCAAAAAAGTCATAAGGCAAACCGAAGAAGCACTGCTGCCGCTCGGGGTTTGTCAGTGACCGATACAGACGCAAGAGAGTCTGAGTGAACGTGGAGAGTATAGTTGCTGAAACACAGAGACGCGACCTGAAGGGTGCGGGCGGGTGGGGAGAAAAAAGATCTTTCCAAGCCCTTCAGGTACAGATACATAGAAGAGAAAACAGAGTCGGTGAACACGAGTGGATTGGGCGACCGCCCGCGAGACCATTATGTTTATGGCGTAAAACATTTTCATCTTTTTTTTAATATTCAAACATCTCCAGCTGCTCCTGCCATCGATCTGTCGGTAGCTAGAGCTACTGTTTTTTCCTACAAGAATTCGCGCTAGACCACGTCATGGAGGGCTGTTCCCTCAGTCCGGGCGAGCGCGAGCATTTTCTGGCCCAATTTTTCGCAGTCGAAGGTGGTGCAGAGCTGCCCCAATTGAGCTGGTCCTGCGCCCACGCACGGGGCGCAATATCCGTCCTCGATATCCGTGAGTGAGGGGTCTCGTCCGCCGCCTTCCTGCGCCCCTCTGAGACCGTAAAAGCGCTCCCTGAATTTCGCCGAGCGGTGTATCCGGGCCGGGTTTCGCCTGCAGGGGAGGCAGAGTTGATACTTCCATTCCACGTCCACGACCTCGTAGTTCGCGAGGGGTAACGTCGCGTTGCAAAAAGCGCACGTGCGTTTTAGAAACCTCGCGAGGGTCCCTGACGTCGAGGATGACGCTTGGTTCCGACACAGGAAGTAGGTTCTGGGCTTCAGCGGGAGCCAGGATTTTACGTCTTCCCCGATGAGCGCGAAGCAGCGCTGGAGTGCCGGAACCAGGTGCTTGTGGAGGTAGTATTCCGCGTCCGGCTCCCCGAAGTTTTGCGGCGCGCGCGCCTTGTCGAGCAGGCGGCCGGGCCCGGTCCCGATGCCGTAGGGGACCCGCTTGTTGGGCACCAACTTTCCCTTGTCCACGATGTAGGCGTGAACCGGCAGAACGGCGTAGTCCTCCAGCCGCCGAGTCTCTTTGTAGAACAATAGGTCGGTCTTCGGCACGCGGTTCTCGCGGATCCGCTTCGCTTGCGCAAGGAAATAAAGCCGCGCCCGCCGCACGTTCCGCTGCAGCAGTTTCAGCTTCCGCCGCCGCCACGCGAGCGGAGTAGACTCGTCTTCTTGATCGATCGATTGGTATGTATGGACAACACGGCGTGGAGCTGCTGCGTCGTCTACTGCTTGATGAGATGAGAGATGCTCCTCGACCACGCCCCCCGCCGCCGCGGCCCCCCCGGATGAGGCTCCTGCGTCATTTTCCCGCATGAGATGCTCGCGCACCCCCGAGAACATGATTTCCAGGACGTTTTTCATCTCCTGCTGGGTCCACCGGCAGCTGTCTCGGCGTACGGTCTCGATGCCTTTGGCGTCGAAGCTCGGGACTTCCTGTGTGGGACTGCTGTAGCTGTAGCCCACGTAGCGCTTCTTGCTCACGAGGCAGCAGGGCCAGTACACCTTTTCCAGCTCGAGCTCCATCGGCCAGGGGTGGCGCTCCGTGGTTTTCCGCACGATGGCCTGCCCCACACGGAACGCGTGCTGCAGGTTGTGGCACCGCTTCACGCGCACGAACACGGAGTCCGTGTCCCCGTACACCACCTCGCAGTGCGGAAACTCGCGCTCGATCAGCCGCATGGTGTCCTCCAGCGTGCGCCGCGCGGTGTACACGATTGCGTCCGCGATGTCGCTGCAGGGCATGCGCCCGGAGAACGCCGCGCCGATGTACCCGTACGTGACGTTGGCGACCATCTTCAGCCCGAAGATCCGCGCTTCGAGGAGCCGTTCCAGGTCCGCGGAGGCCTTGTTGGCCTTGCGGTGCAGTTTCAGGGACTTCTTCAGCATGATGCGCGTCTGGAGAATCTCGTGGATCATCTTGGTGACCACGCCCTTGAAGTGCTGCACGAAGATGGCGCCGTTCGGGCACGCGAGGGAATCCTCCAGAAAACCGCTCGGGGCGTACTCGGAGAGGCAGCCCAGCTTGCGCTTCTGCAGCAAGTGCCGGACCTCGTCGCGCAGCTCGGAGCGGGCGCCGGATTGCTCATCTCCTTCTTGTTCAACCGTTTCGGCGCGGAGAACCGCCTCCACCAAACGCGCGATCCAGTTTGGATGCTCCTTCGTCGTACTGGGATTTTTGCAGCTGTTTTCCATCTTCCTGAAGTCGAAGGCCTCTTTGAGGAGTTTTTCTGCCACCTCCACGCGGCCGACGCAGGTGGAAAAGCACATGTTGTATGCGATCATGATGCTCGGGTATAGGGACTGGAAGTCCACCACCAGCACCGGGTCGTAGTAGAAGTCCGATTTCGGCTCCAGCACCAGCGGCGTGCACTCGTGCGCGCGCTGGTAGCGCACCTGGTCCTTTGTCGGCGTGAACAGCAGGTAGCGGTCGCTGTGCGCCGCGCGCGACAGAATGCTCTCCACGCGGAACTGGCTGCCGCGGCTCAGCACGCTGAAGAAGTCCACGCCGAGCAGGCGCGCGACCTCGGCGCACTTGGTCAGCAGGTTCATGGAGAGGAGGATGTTGAAGCTCGCCGTGCACTTCTTCACCAGGTACAGCGCGGCGAAGAGGGCCGTCCCCGGGTTGCGGCAGAGCGTTTTTAGCGTTGCTGTGTCGAAGCTCGGAAAGGTCTCGCCCACAAGCTGCTCGCAGGCCGTGTTCAGCTCGGTGTTGGGCAGCTTCGCCTGCTTCCGCAGCACGCGCCACAGGCTGAACGTAAGCCGGCCTTTCAGCGAGACCCCGCCCGTGAGCTTCTCCGCGGGATACTTGGCCCGGTACTGCTTCTCGTCGTCGGAATCCGCGTCCTCGTTTTGGTGCTGCTGCGGGCCGCCGGCGTTGTGCGCGCCGAAGTGGTGAGCGTGGTCGGAGGACGAGGACGACGTGTGATTGCCGGGATCGAAGTCGGGTCGCGAGACCAACACGTCCTGGTTGTTCTCGTCGGAATTTTGGGACAGAAGCGCCGAATTGTCTAATCTGCCGGACGCGCCCGAAGCACGGTAGGCCATCGCGGAGGAGCCGACCCGTGCTGGAAAATGCTCGCTGGTCGTGAACGCGTTCGCGGCTTTGATGCCCAGCAGTGGGTGTTGGTTGTACAACGGAACCCCGCCGAAGCCGACTCCTGCTTTCGTGCCGCCTGCAAGAAAGGCAGACCCCCCGCCTGCCTTGCCCTGCTCCGCCGTCGGGGCAAATCCAAACCCTCGCGGCTCCTCGCCCGGCACTCTGGACAGTCTTTGCTGCATGTTCTCCCTGCGCCCGTGGTGGAGGATGAGCCCCAGGCCCTCCGGCACGTCGTAGGACAGCAGCAAGTTCGGCTCGAGCCGCTTTACCAAAAGCTCTACGGCATTGAACACCGCCGACTGGTTCTCTGCCATCTGTAGCACGGTGGGTATGTCTCCACCTGTCACACGACCTCCACCTCCGGCGCGGCTGGGGCTCGTGGTCCCATTTGTTGATGTGATTGGCACTTCCAACACGCCGGCACAGGGCTGGTAGGGGAAAGAAGTCGGTGGATTGTCAGTACGATCCCCGTCTTGCACGACTTGGTGGATGTGGTCCTCTCCTGCTCGACGAGGAAAAGCAGCAGCTGCTCTCGGCACAAGGTCCAGCGACACGCTCCTCCGGTTGCAGATGCAGCCCGCCTCTGCGTCGCCCCCGAGCGTGCGCCAGGCCACCATGGCCAGCTCGTTGCCGAAGCACACCGCCTCGACGATCAAAACGCAGCCGAATTCGGTGAATTTCAGGTTTTCGAACACCTTATCCGGTGCCTTCTTGATTGCGCCCTTCAGTCGGCCCATGGAGTCGACCGCGCCCACACCCTCCGTCGTGGTTTTCTCGGCTTTCCTTTTCTTCAAAAGCAGCTCTTCTTGTGCCGCCTCCTCAGGGTTCGCGTCTTCGATCAGGAGGGAGGAAGAGTTCACTATGTTGTGATCAGGTTCTTGTCGACGTACTTCTAGTTGTCGCTCCCCGATCACAACTGGCCCTGAGGAAGACGAGGACGAAGCTGTGGCAGTCGCCGGTCGTTCTTCTTCACCACTTCGCCGTGAAGATACAGTTACAGGCGGGGGAGCTAGTACACCAGCTCGAGCTTGTTCACGGCCTACAGCAACATCTTCTTGTGCCAGATCGTCGTCGGAGGAGGAGAGTGACCTCGTGCTGGGCGGCGGGCGGCCGCGCTGCCGGAGCATGCCACCGTCTGCGCCCTCGCCGGGCTCCTGCACACTAGCACCTGTTCGACGTTCTGCCTCGGGAGCTGCAGGACGAGCAGGTGGTGTCCCCGGCTCAGCATGCACACCGCCTATCTCGTCCGTGCGCTCCCGCTCCACCTCGTCCGTGCGCTCCCGCTCTACCTGCAGCTCTTGGCGCTGGTTCTCCTGGTCCTGGTTCTCCTCCTGCTCCGCCCCCCCCGCCCGCCGGCGCGGCACGTCTTCACCCGAAGAAGAAGTCAGCGACACCGTTTCGTCGTCCTCACTGTCGAGCATGTTCGCGTCAATCATATCGCGATCACCTTCCTCCACGTCGTCGTGGTCCTCCGTTTGTCGTACTCGATCATCTCGCTTGTCGTGGCCCCTGTCACCATCGCGACCTCCTGCCGCATCCACCATCTCCACATCCTGCTCGTCGAAACCCAACAAGTCATGCTCCTGTTGTTCGGCGTCATCTTCTTCTTCCACTTCCGGTTGCATCTCTCCGATCTCTTCCAGCTCGATGACGTCATCGTCGTGCACTACCTCGTGCTCGGACAGGTGCGAGCCCTCGCTTTCCTCCTCGAAGAGCCCGTCTTCCGGAGCGACGTTCTTAGCCACGCTGCCCCGCCCCGAGTGCAGCCCCGCCGTTTCCTGCCGCAAAAACTGAAGGAAGCCACGGGCGCCATCATCGTGTTCATCTTCTGTAGTTGCGAAGGGTTGATGGTGGACCGCAGATGGTGCTGCAGGAGCTGCTTCTACGTCTCCGAACACGCTTGACGCTGACTGGTGGTCCTCTCGCTCGAAAGAACCCAGCTCTCTTCCATCGCCCGCTCCTGCGGAGTGTCTTTCGCCTCCTCGCCGGAGGACGTCAGCACCTCCCGAGTTGTCGTGGTCACCAAATCCGCCGAAGTTGTCGTCGAAGGGGTCTTCCATTTGCGACGGCAGGATGGACGCGTCGATGTTCACCAAGCTGGACGTGTCCAGAGGCCGGTCGGCGCCGCTTGCGCGCACATGATTGTCACTGGGTCGTGCGCCAGCTTTTAAGTTTAACCCCAGCAGACCCGCCGACGTGTTCGCGTCGGGGGGCGTTTGCTGTGCGACGACTTCTATTACAGCTGATCGTCCTCCACCAAGCAGATCCTGCAGCGGCGGCGGTGCATGGATCGGGGACGGTTCTTCGTGCTCGGAAAGATGATCGCTAGGAGCAACCTCCGCGTCCATCGGCACCGGGGCAACCGCCTGCAGAACCTCCATTTGGGACTGTACTTGCAAAGCGACGGAGCCGTCCGGATCGGGGAGCAGCTCGCCGTTAAGACCGACGACGTACTTCTTGGTCGCAGCAGAGACTCCTTCACCAGAATCCACTTCAACTTCTCCGGGGGCTCGTCTTTGTACTCGATGTAGCGGAGACCGTGACGAGGGTCTGAATTTACCCCTCCGTTGCGAAGACGAACCCTCACCGTGCTCGACCAGCTCCAGCTCTTCTCCCGATCTATGTGCTTCTAGCGGTGCGCTCGGTGGTTTCATCCATGACATCACGCCTGCGGCGCCGTTCGCTCTCTCGCTTGCGCACGCGACACCAGAACCAGAAGCTTCTCCTGCAGGAGCAGGCTCCTGCTTATTTTTACCAGGAGAGTCCTCTTTGCTTCTTGATCTTGAAGATTCTGGGTACGCAGCTTCTTGTTGACTCATTGCTGACAGATCGGCCATTCGCGGGTGCTCGTCTTCAGATCTTCTCGACGAGGATGCTGCGGCCCCTCCGCTGCCGCGACTGTTCTCCTCCGCGAAGCTCCCGTCAGCCCCAATGATGTGCCGCGACATCTCGTTTTCCAAAAAGTGTCTCTCCTCCGAGGAAACGGTGAGTTTTCGGCGCTTGTGGTTTCGACGCATTCGAGGGTCGGGGTTGTCGCGATGCGGATTCTGGCCTTCCTCTCGATCAGATCCTTCAGTGTCGACGTTTCTCGCTGCTGGAGCCTTTTTCTCGCTTGCTTGAAAAAACTTGAAGCATTCGCGGTAGGCTTTCAAGTGTCTTTGCTGTTCCGGGTCCAACACGGGACTTTGCCTGGCGTCCCCGCACTCTCTCAAAATCGGGCTTCCCGGTTCCGGCGCGTCCAGGCCGTTTTTCTCGCAGCGCATGCCCTCCTCGATCCACAAGCCCTTCAACGCCTTAACCAGCCAGTGCTTCTGCAAAATATCCTCCTTGAAGGGGAGTGAAGAGGAAGTGGACGCCTGCGAAGGTCCGGCTTGCTGCGAATGATGATGGTTCTTTGATACGGGTCGCGACTCCGGGAGCGACAGGATTCGCAAGGGTCGCTTCAGCAACTTTCTACTCGTTGAGGAGGACGTGTTCAGCGAATTTCCAGAGGGCGACGGCCCCGGTGGACCACATCCTGGAAGGGCACCTCCGCCCCCCAGTCGGTGATCTCGAAAGCCCAGGGCGGTGTCGGACATGGACTTTTCCGACTGCATGAAAAGAAGCAGGCTGGAGTCCTGCTCCTGCTCGGCGTCGCCATGATCATAAATTTGATTCCCGCTGCTCCTCGAGGAGGACGCAGCTGCTCCTGCGGCAACGACTCCAAGTGGTGGTGGTCCAACAACTTCTTCTTTATCTACTTTGCCGTCGTGATCTTCATGATCCAGGTGTTCCCTCGCGAGCACACTATCCGTCACGTCGTTGGTCCCGTGCTGCATCAGTTGCTTCCACGCGATCTCGACCTCCACGTCGCACGTCGTCGCCTTCCGGCTCCCGATTCTCGCCGCGACCAAGGCGCTGGGGACTTTGAGCCAGCCCATCCCCACCACTCTGGTCTGCTCCAAAAAGTGCAAATTGTACGGGATGTGTGCCTCAAACAGCTCGAACAGGTGCGAGAACGGGCCCAGCGAGTCGATCAGAATCTTCATGTAGATGATGTACTTGGTGAAAATCTGATACACAACTTGCTTCTTGTTCTTATCGTCCCTCCTCGTCCCCGAACTTAATTCCAATTCCTCCTCCCTGTCTATGTATCCGTAGATGCTTTCCAAGTCCGGTCTTTTCTTGAGCCACAGCGCGTCGCGGCGGCCACTCACCACGCTCCCGACCGGAAGACTGCTGTTGGAAGCTTGTTTTCCTCCACCTCCAACGGCCGCGGCACCCGCACGCAGGTGCTGCACCTTGGACTTCCATTTGAATAGCGCGAGCTGTTCGTGGAGGAGCGACAGCAGGTCGTCTTGTAACTCTGCCTCGCTCAGTTCCGTTTTCATGTACACGAAAGGGTGGAAGTCCCGCACGTATACGCAGCCCGACGGAAACGCCTTCTCGGTCGCGGTTCGGCTCTGTCGTCGGGGTCCTCCCGTTTCAGCAGCAGGCGGCTCATCTCTTATTTCCGCTTCTGCTCCACCCCCATCGCCTCCGGAAGAAGGAGCTGCTCGACCTTGCTGCGCATCTCGTTCTCCACCTCTAGGCCCCGTAGAGGCGCCGGAACAATTGTTGTGTGCATTACCATTTTTACCACTGTACACCGGCCCGAAGATGCGTACCACGGGGCCTTGGGGCGTGTCCGTGGAATCCAAGTGGACAATGCGGATCTGCACGCAGTCGGGGTTCTGCGGCATTGTGATCGGTTCTGAGAAAGCTACCAAGGTCGCTCCTCGTCCACCACCAGCACCACCGCGAGAATCATAGTACCGGAAGAGCGGAAGGCAGACGCAGAGGCAACATCTTCTACCATCTGCAGCAGCTGCCGCCGAATATATTAAGGAAAAGCGACTGCAACTTTAGTAGAGGCTACGAAAGCACGTAGGTCGCTGTAGCACTGGCAGCTGGATACTAAGTAAAGAACAATCCGTCGCGCTGATGGAAGCGGAAACCCCTCTCGGGAAGGTTTTGTGTTTGTCGTGGTGCTGATAGATTAAAATAACGTCGTCCGATCTCGAACTCGATCACAGAAATTCTAAAAATAATAAGTGAAGGCTCTCACAGTCGCGGTCGCACCACTGTCGGCGCAGAAGTACTCGTGTAAGAAGTTGTTCCGCTCCAACTACTGGCCTCTCCTTGTAGTTTGCTCGTCTGGTAGCCAGTGGTAGGATCGTTTATTTTCGCCATCGTCTCCACGAGCACGAAGCACGACAGGAAAGAAGGTAAATGAAGCTGCACCATCATACAATGAGCTTTTCGACAGATCGATGAAGCTGAAAGTCACGGTCATGATGCCGCTTTACCTGCCTTGTTCATGATAAGTTGTAGATCATGATCATTGTCATTGGGGCCGGAGTGACTTTTATTTGAGTTTCCCACGACGAGCAGCACGACTCCTGCGTGCCCGAACTCCAAGGAAGTTCTCTTTCTCGTCGTGATCCATCGTGTGATAGGGAAGACGAAGTTGTACCCGCACTACCTGTACTTAAGTACAAGTAGTTGGTGCCCTTCATCTATCGCTTCATTTTTCTACAAAGCCAAGCTACACCGCAATTGACTGTGTCTCGAATATCCGCGTCTAATTGTCGCTCTCCATCTCTGTTTTGTTCCTGTTCCTCTTCTGCACTCGGAGGATTCGCGTTGGATCGTCCTGAAGAACCTGAAAAGTCACTTCCTAAATGCAGCGAGAACGCTTTCCACGGCCGGCCGCCTTTGGCCAGCGCTTCTTGTATTTCCACGGGCAGCAGTTCCAGTTGTGTCGTCGTGGCGGCCTCACCATCACACCTGGGTTCGCGAGCCTCCTCATGGTCATGTGTTGATTGTGCATTAGCACATCGCTCACCAGCTGTTATCACAAACACTAACACGGGCAAGTTGGGTGGTTCCGGTTGCTGTAGCATGTCAGCGGACGGGGTGGAGGAGTCTTCCCCTAGCAGCCAGGGGAGGTACTCCTCCACGTGCAGCATGAAGTTTTCGCGCCGTCGCTTCTCTTGCTCCTCGCCGCCGTCCCGAAGCGCGGTCTCGAGCGCGACGGAGTGCACGAAAATGAGACCGGCGCACGGCGCGTGCTGCTGCCAGTCCCGGTAGACCTGCAGGCTGCCGGCCAGACACACCAGTTTCAGTATTCTTGAGTCCTGCTCCTCGTGGTCCTCCCAAGCGACCTCAGCGCAGAAGCTGCTGTGAGCGGGGACGTGAAAATTCGGGGAGCCTTTGAGCACGCGGGCGGCGGGCCCGCCGCACCGGCCCGCGATAAACAACGCCAGGTTGGAAGCCAGTGTTTGGTCGACGCCGGCAATCCACACACACGCAGGAGGCCCTTTGGCTCCTTTGCTATCAACCGAGGCGGAACATCGAGTCGAGCGACCTCCCGATGAAACACCAAGTTGCAAGTTGCGGTTGCCCATCTCTTTTATCCTATGAGTCACAACTTTTATGCGAGCTGTTTTTAGTTTACCTTCACTTTCTGTTCCTACGAAAAGAACGACCGCAATACGCCAAACACGATAGGGAAGAGACTAGGGAAAAACCTGCCTTGCCCTCAGGAGCAGCTGCGTAAGCTCAAGGTTGCAGTAGGAGGGCTATGTTTATGGTGCCGTACATCCGATCCTGTGTTCGCTTCCGGCGAGGCATTCACGTTGAGATCGGCGAAAGTTACGGAAAACTATCTAGCACTAGCACTGGCCTAAGCCTGCTTGCGGTACCGAGTTTAGCTTTAGATACACATCGCTCTTACCGACCGTGTCCTCACGGTCAACATTCTCCGTCGTGTCAACGCTTTCTTTTAAAACAAGAAAAGCAAAAGATCGAGTTCGTTCCCCCTCCTGCTCCGGTGGCATCTCCGTCGTGGAGCTCCATTTTTACCCTTTCCCCTCTTTGATCTTGGGGGGCGGTCTGAGGACTTCGCAGACCTCGTACACACGTTTCCCGGAATAACAGTCGGATCGTCTGCTCTTCGGGTCCGGCCCGTCGCTAACCGAACCGGCCAGCAGAAATCACGGAAATTATGAACCCAAACCCAATCAGCTAAGTATAGGTAAGTAGTTGTTCAGCACACTGCGACTGTCAGGAGAGCGTAAGCAAATAAGAGTTCAAAAAATATCGTGATCGTGTCTCAGCACGGAGGTCGCTTGTCGAAGTGTGCTGTAAGTACGATGAAAATGTACAGGATCCATCGGAGAAGAACGTCGAGGTGCACCTTTTTTTTTGCAACTCTTTTTGTCTGTATGCAAAAGTCCGAGTCGTCGTTCGTTCTTTTATTTGCTCAGGAGGACCTGTTATCTTTATGCCAGGTACTTGTATGTGTTCGCGTCGTCGCTGTCTCGTTCTAGGTAGTCGCGTTCGATGAGATGCTCTATTTTCTGCTTGATCATTTTTACCGACGGCTTGAAGAAGTGCAGCTGCTGTAGCACTTCCGCACTCAGCTGCTGGTGCGTGAGTCTCCGTCGCGCCTTCATGATCCGGACGATCGCTGCCTCCACGGCGTGGCTTCGGTCCTCCTCCACGCGCTCCTGCTTGTGCGTCTCTTCGCTGTTGCCCCCGCTAGAAGACGAACTGACGGACGGGAGCTTCACTTTTCGGTGCGGGCACGTGAACTTGGCGTGCACGAGAAAGGTGTCCTGCTCGGAAACCGTCTTGGGCTGCTCCACAATCTCGTCCTGACGCTTGATCGCCAGCACGCGGTGCTTGGAGCAGGCAAGAGTACCTTTGTTTAAAACAATGTCGTAGTTGTAATATGGGCGGCAGCTAAATAAAAAGGCGGAATCGACCGATTGATTTTGAATTTGAAGATGCTTGAAGTTGATTTTCTACGACTACATTTTAAGTATTTTCTCGATGGATCAGGATCAGGAGCACGATCATCGCGTCTTGAGTCTGTTTCATCAGCGCATGGTGACGAGTGGCGGCAGCATCTTTACGTGCCTCTCGGTGTGGTCGCAGGGGCGAAACAGTTGTTCCCGCTGCGGACAAACAAGCGCTCATGAACTGTTGCTGTACCACGAGCCTCCTGACCGATCAAGCTGCATACTTTCGCCTGATCGGGGCTATAGACTGTGGACGCCGGCGCAGATCGCAAAAATCGTACGTAGGTAAGGATTGAGATGAAGAAATCTGAGTTTCAAATAGCAAGTGTAGAGGAATAAAAGTACCTATGATCCGTTTTATCTGCGAGACTTCGATCGGATCAGCGGCGTTTGCTGATATTTCCCTCTGCAGCGATGCACACGTGTGTTCTCTATCTTTTCCCCCCGCAGCACCACCGCCACCTCCGCTACTACTCCCCGCGCCACCTGTTCCTGTCGCCGCTCCCTCGGTTCCACTGGGCCCTCCTGCAGCGCTGCCACCGCTGAATAGCAGCAGCACTACGGCCTGCAGGGTGGAGCATACGAGGTCGTGTTTTCGGTCAAACTTGGCCGCGACCACGGCCGTTCCCTGCGAGTGGATCCAGGTGAGTTTTCGGTGCTGCGTCTTCTGGTCGTAGTACTCCGTGAAAACGTCCAGACAGGTGCTCAGCTGCCGCGGCAGCTTTATCTCCGTCGGCGTGTACGCCGGCCAGTAGCCCGTGGCCAGCACGGTGACGCCGAACTCAATGCTGATCTTCTCCTGCGTACTACTTGCTGTTCCTGCTGCTCCTGAGGAGGAACTACTTGAACTTCCTCCCGTGCCCACCACGCCGCCGCCCATGGTGAGCGCCGTCGCTTTTTTGCCTTTCTCCGCGCACCACTCGTCGAACTTGCTGTTCTCGTCCGTGGCCAGTTTCAGGTCGTTGCACATGCCCTCCATCTTGCTGGTGAACTGCGCCCCGCACTTCATCTTCAGCATCGAGATCAGGCTTTTCTCCGCCTCGTCGCTGGCGCTCGCGTCTTCCAGTAGGCGTTTCGCCAGCTGGTTGCGGTAGATCTCGGCAAAGAGGTCCTTCTCGGAAAGGTAGTTGAACAGGTCCACCACTTTTTTCAAAGTGTCGTCGACCTGCCGGTCGTTGAGCCGCTCCCCGGGGGTGCCGCCCTTCTTCAATAAACGGTTACAGAAGTGCGACATCAGCGCGGCGGCGGAGTGCTTGCCCATGTCGCGGTTCACAAACGCCTCGAACGCCTCCTTCAAAGCCTTCTGAAACAAAGAGTCGCTGGAGAAGGAGTTGGTGACCACGGCCTTGTAGTGGTCATGCAGGTCGAGCAACTTCTGGATGAAGGTGGGGTCGTTCAGCCCGTCGTTCGCGTTCGCCTTCTTCGTGCTCGAACTTGCCTCGGAATCAAGCTGCTTCAACCTGTCGTGAATCTTCCCGATAGAATTGACCAATAAGGAGCGAACCCAGATTGATGGTGAAGCAGTGCGCGATGGACCGATCTCAAACTCAATGACTATCGGAATCGGGGGCAGCGAAACTGCATAGTTTTTCGAGCATTGATTGATTTTGACGTGCTGTGCGTGCCCAAAGGAACGCAAACGCATATTACCGTTCCTCCACGATGGCGTTCCCCTTGGCCGTGACGTGTTGCTTGAAGGTTTGCGCGAGGGGCGCGAGGCCGTTGTCGATGAGGGAAAAGAGTTTGTGCGCACGGCTCAGATCGTCGCGCTTGTCATTTTCGAGCAACCAGGACATCGCAGTCGGCTTGTCGAGCAGAATCTTGCGCGTGTCCTCATTTAGAAAGGCATCCAGCAACACCTGTGCGAGTTTTTTCACTTTCCCAATCAAGAGGCCGATCGAACTCGCCCTGACACTGACTTCTGTATCTATTTCTATACTTCTTGACAAAACAAGAGCCGTTCCACGCTCACAAAAATCAAAAATCAACGATACTTACTCCACCTACGAACACGAAGAAGACGAGCGGTGGAGGAGCACGAGCCGGCCGGTGGCACACCGCTACGCGTAGTAGCGACGTGCCCTCGTGGATTCCTCCTAAGGCTAGGGCATGCGAGCCCAGGCCGCCATGATAGCTTTCTGCGTCAGCAAGGCATGCGGTTCCATCGCAGCCATCCACTCGCTCTCCGCCTAGAGTTGAGGCGTCTACAGTCGGACTCTTGGAAAAAGACCGCGAAATACCAATTGAGGGATCAGAAACGCTGCAGATTCAACAAGGAAGAGGTGAGCCCGTTTATAGATGAACGTCCTGAAGGAACGCAAGACAAACGGATTCGCACATCATCCGTTGCAGCTCCGATTCTGAAGGTCGATGAGTCCGGTGATTTCCACCGCGTCATCAAGTATGTAAACCAGCGTAATCGTATTATCTATCTATGTAGTCTGAGTCTCTACGCAAAAATATTACCATTTTCAGCTTGTGCTCTGTGGTTCTGTGCAGGTAGGCTTTAACCCGTTCGGATTCCTTTTTGATGGCTTGGTCCGCCTGCTGCAGGTATTCAGAGAATGAGTTAGTCTCCAGCCAGCCGGCCGCCTGCCGCGCGTAGTAGTCCTTGCTGTCGGGGAGAAAGTAGGCCTCAAACTCCGATATGTAGATCTGCAGCCCGTGCTGCGGGTGCGAGAACGCGCCCTGCGTAGCCGACGTCGCTGCAGTCGCGAGCTGGGGGAGCCGATATGATCGATTTGGATGATTATTAACGAGATCGAAGAACTACTTTCTCTAAATATTTTTTTATGTTGCCGACCGTGATTGTGCTTGTGGTCATTTCAATTGTGCACGCGCCGCGCCAGTTCCTGCAACAGGAGCGCAAGAGGAGCAGGAGCACCAGAACGCCCAGAAGATAAAGATAGGTCAAAGTACTAAGCAGTATGTGAGAAGATTTGTAAAAATTGCAAGTACAGCAGGTCCTGTAAGGATGTACCACTGAGTGCTGCAGCTCGTGTCCGGTGGAGACGTAGAGGCCGAGTTCGATGAAGATGGAGCAGACGGTTTTCACCAAATCCCCGTCGAAGTTGGCCTCGCCGTCTCGCTCGCTGCGGATCGCGGCCAAGAGCGCCTCCCGCGTTTCGCCCGAGATCGCCTGAAAAACATGCGTCTGGAAAATCCCATACCCCTTCGCGGAAAGTGAAGGGACGGCCTGCAGCTTCACGTAGTACCTGCGAATTCGGGATCGGAGGTAAGGGGCGGCATGGCGTTGATTCGAGGGTCCTTATAAAGATACTTAGCGAAAGTAACCCACTCACGAGAAGTACAACTATAAAGAAGAAGAATACAAACGTACCTGTCGAGGTATGTGAAGAATCTGGTCATCCACTTGACGTAGATCTGGTGGTTGCTCCACGCAGTTTTTAGGGATCGCAACAGATCCACGCCACTCCGTTTTTCCAAGCCCACGAGGACCTTCTTCGAGATGTACGCCTGCATCGTCTCGCCATACTTGGCGTACAGCTGCGACTGCCTGTACGAGAAGTTGTATTGCGACAAGGTTCATCTATCGTTGTATCTACTTCTCGATCCGTAGGTTTAGGTAGAACTAGTAGTAGGAGAACTACGAGAAGCAACAGTACCAGTTGTTTGGGGATCTTTGTGTGCACATGTTGTACACGAGGGTATACAGCTCGGTGTAGTCCGCATTGGAGAATATGCGCTTGGGCTTCCCCGCTGTCTGCGTCACGGACTCGCGGATCTGGCCCGTCTGCAGAAACTCCTCCAAAACCAGCACCCCCTCGTCATGGATCCGCCGCCAGCCCTCGTTCAGAGGAACCACCTGCTGCGCGGCCATCTCTGCTTACTTGGCTCTTCCTACCGGGGCCCCCGGGGCGCGATGGGTATTACAAATTGTTCCCGTGCAGCCCGTGACGAAGCCCGTGGCACGAGCAGGGGGCGGGGATGTCGGAGACGAGAGCAGTCAAGAGAGGCCAGTGGCGTGCCGACGTGTTCATGCAATGGAATGAGGTGGAGGAAAACCAAGTAGAAGCGTCAGGCCGATCGGGTCGGAGTCGATATTCTGTCGTCAACCTCTACTAAGAGGTCGTGAGAAGGGACAGATTGAAGCAGATCGTGATCCGGGGCGTTCGTCCGGCTCCGGGTGTTCGTCCGCTAGTAGCGAGACACATGTCAGATAGACCTACCTAAGTTAGTACTATGTGCTCAGTTGCTTAGCTGCTTCGACTATAGATTGTCGTCGTGTTTTATTCGATCGTTAGTCTAGCTCAAACTGACATAATCTGCTATCGATCCCTATCGTGCTGTACATCAACAGAACTGCAGCGGCAAGAAAAGGTAGTACAGATGAAGGAAAAGGAGCCGGGCTTGGAAGACACACATGGATATCATTCTAGGTTCGCGCTTGTTTCACGTTTCATTTCTCTGAAGTTCATCTGCTGGTTAGCGATAGCCTATTTGCCGCGCCTGTTTGGGAAAACATTTCGATATTTTCTTTGCATCTTCAGATTTTTTCCGGAGACATTCATCGAGCGAGCCTTCAAGAAGCGCTGTACAGCTGCTCAGCAAAAGAACACTTCCGCTGCACCTGCAACGCGACTTGCATCAACGGCGAGCACGAAGAACGTCAAAGGGAAGCCGAAGAACTGGTGCGATCATGAAGTAGAACAATTCAGAAGTCAATGCCGGAAAAATCCTCAGCCGCGCGACAACGACCCCGTTTTTGAGGCGCAGTAGCTGCAGCTCGGCTGAAGTATACCTCAATGAAGAAGCCCTTTCACTGCTCGCGCCAACAGCAGCGGAACCACCACCAAAGCCAATCTTCCCAGAATCAATTTAGTACAGGAAAAGGTGATGTGACAAAGAAAAAAAGAAGGTGTTGCTTGGGATACTTAGGAATGAAAAATAAATAGGGTCCTTGTTCACCTGACAGACTGTGCATCCGGAAATTAAAGGAGAACAAAAGCAACCGGAACTATCATGTGACAACGTAGTAAAATTAGACAGACCAGAGCACAGCGCTGTACTCATGTCGGTGAGAAAGGCGCGCAAACATGGCGCAAGTAAGAAGAAACCACACGACCACTGAATTCGGTTTTCGATCTTGAAATTTCCGCTTCCGCGATGGATGTTGACTGTCGACGCTAGTACTCGGCTGAATACTGAGAATCATCTTCACTCCCTGCTGGCCGACCGTGCCACACACTTTTTGCTTGGAGGCGCAGCCACTGCTGGTGTGATTTTCCTCTACGTTTAAGGTACCCGCCAGGCTGCGCCGACGGCCTGTGCGCTATACTTGTCAACGATCTCACGTGAGTGAGAACTTGATTGACGACCGTAACGCGATGTCTTTCCCAATGAAGAAACAAGTATTTGTGCTGGACAGTACTAATCGTAGAGAATGTGTCCGGGGGCTTTAAAAATCCTGGGGATTCAATACCAATACCAATACGTGTGGCAGCTGCTGGCTCAACCCCTTAAAACAAGCGTCCTCGCATAGGATAGCGGCAATCATATCAAAATCGATGTTGAAAGAATCGCAAAAATGAATAATGCCTATGGTGCTACTAGCTGAAGGGATATAGGAGGTGACGGCCTGTGCGTCGAGGCGGGCTGTAAGTCACGGGCACAAGCCGCACCTCTCCGCATAGAACCACCAGCCGCGTGGAAGATTGATGATGAAGACGAGGGAGTAAACTATGATTTTTACGCGGACGTCTGCTCGTTCGTCGCGGATCCATTAACCGAACATCGACAACCACTGGATTGGGAAATGCGAAAACCTTAACCTGATGCAATCAAGAAATTCGGTAACAAATTGAGGACAACAACCGGATTATGCGTGTCTTTGTCGTCGCGATGTCTTTGGTCGATCCTCATTCATGCCACGGAGTTACCGCTGTATCCTCATCGAGCTGAAGCGATGCGAGTCGAATAGCAGCGATAACTCACGTGGCATTTTGCTGGGTTAAAAAAATCAAAAATACGGCACGAAAAATGCCAAGTGATATCTTCAACCACAGTCGTGCGCGGATGCGGGCAGGGGCGCGTCCTCAGTTCGAAAACGCCGTTTCGTCCGATGCATGACCACGCAAGAAAGGCCTCTTCATCTAGCCGGTGCTTTCTACTTGCCTTCCGGTACTGCTTCTATCGCAACGAACCCTGCAGCACTCTCGCGCGTGGCAGCTAACCAAGTCAGCGCATAAAATTTTGAATCAGATGAGATGTCGTCTTATCGCGGCAGTATAGCCGCATGGCCGCCCGCGATGGGACGGCAACAAGACAGAGCCGGGCTGTTTCAGTCTCGTACCAGAGGTACTTAGTCGACTACCACCACTGCGCATACCGAAGAGGATTCTCGTTTCGGAATACCGCCTCGTTCTTTGGCGCTTCCTTCCTCCCACGTACTTTAATTACGGTCTAGCTCTAGCCTACGGTGCATACCCGTTTCAGGATACCGCCTGCTTTCGAGTTTCCGGTGGAGGAACCGCCGTCGTTTGTCCCAACAAGTAGCTGGAACCGACTTTCATAGACCTTCTGCAAACCCGATTCGATGGTGGCGTCGATCAGCCAGTGCTTGATTTTCTGGTACCGCGGATCTTTTTCCCTTGAGAGAAGCCGGCACAACTTTCCGTACCGCTTCTCGGGCAGCGAATTCAGCAGAAACGTCAGCATCTTCCAAACCTGGATCGGTTCGCGTTCGCAAAAGATGATATTTATAACACTTGTATACTTTATTTTGAGTCAAGGAAGTATTTGCCTGCGGCTGCGCTGCCTTGGTGGTCGGGGTCGCCCTCGCCCAGAGCTAGAATTATAGGAATCAGCCTGAGATTGAAAAACACGAAATCAATACCGGCTTTCCCGCGGTTTGTTTCTGCAATAGTTCCACTAGTGCGCTGAGCGGCGACTCCACGCCGATGCCCAGGTGGTTCAGGGATCCCTCCACCGCGCAGTTCTCCGAGCGCAGATCCACGAGCACTGCGGCAAACAGCTTTTCGCTTTTTAGTCCCCGGCGATTGCACAGAGCCTCCTGCGTCTTCATGTAGGTCGCGCCGGAGGCTAGAACGTCGTCGATGAAGATCACGAGCTCGGTTCCGGGGCCGATCCTGGGCCCCTTGTCGTCGTACTCCAGCCGCATTTCGTCGATCAGCGCCAGCCGCTCCTGGAGAGAACTCACGTTGGCGTAAGGACCTGGTGGAGGCGCAGCGGCACCTTCCGCGTTCGGATCATCCGATGGCGTCCTTTGGTGCTGGCCGCAGTGGGCGTCCTGTGGACCCGTCGTAGCCGTACTAGAAGTTGCTCCCCCGAGACAGACCTCCGACTCGTTGTAGGTGCGCATGTTGCCTGCTGGGAGGTTTAGGAGGGCGCACACACGACTGAGCAAGAGCTGACTGGCCTTCGGAATGCTGGTCGCCGAAGAAACAGCTACGATCACAACGCGCGCGTCCGGGGAGGAGGAGGCGGCGCGGTTCTCCCGTGGCCACACCGGTGCTGTAAATCATGTTGATGTGGGGTTCGCGTCGGGTAGATCTTAGCAAGACGCAAGCACAACAGTCAGTGAAGAATGTTGCTCTACAATGGATCGATGCTACGCAGAGCTAGAAATAGAACGTAGCAGAAAAAAATACTTTGTTCCACTTCCATCTGGACCGGCGCATGCTCTTCTGCCGCGCGCATCTGGTCCGAGAAAAGCCCGTCTGTAAAGTCTGTGGTCGCTCGTTTCAAGGTCCGCTTTTTCTTGGGAGGCACGACGGGCAGGTCTGCGCTGGCGGCGGTCGCGCAAGCACATGTCGCATTTGTGGTTGCAGAACAACTCGATGCACCACCTGGAAAAGCACTCGTGGTTGTAGCCGTGCAATTTCCGATTGCGCCGGTCGATGAAACCCCAGCAGTTGTTGGCACCACTCCAGTGTAGCTCACGCGTTTCTCGCCGGAGGTCGGAGTGGCGGCTTCTGGTGTATTTGACGCTCGTGGGGCGGGCCGCTTCAGCGTAGCCATAGTCGTGGCAGTGAATGCCGACGAAGAAGTAGCAAGCAGGTTGGCGCAAGGTGGGTTCTTTATCTCCACGAGGTGCGTTGGTCGCGAAGTTCTGCTGCCCTCCTCTTTTTTGAAAAACCTCAGCTCCAGAGGCACAGCTCCTCCCGCCTGCTCGTCCACGAAGTTTTTATCCTCGAAAAAGCTTGTTTCGTTGTATCCGCCAAACGGCGTGCGTGCACCGACTGCGATTGGCGCGTCACCAGGCTGGTGGTCTGTCGAGAGTCCAAAATTGTGGATGCAGGGACTATCGGACAGATCGACCGGGTTCCTGGCGGCAAGAAGAATGCTGCGCTCGGACATCTTGGGAGTCATGTCGTCTCGGTCCGCCGATTGCAGCTGCTGAAACAACATGTCGCGGTAGGAGGATTTGTTTTCCTGCTTCGATCCTCTGGCGCGATCCTTCTGGGGAGTGCGCAAGTCGATTTCCGAAAGCGTCGGCTGCGTTTTTAATGTTGTAGTCCGGCGCGTTTCATCTTCTCCGGTCTGTAGGCCTCCGCGGTGGTTTTCGAGGTCGTGGTCCTCCTCGGGATCGTTCGTGGCTTCGCCTTCGGCGTCGCCTACAGTACCTATAATTCGCTTTCGCGTGCATGGTGCTGCTCGTACTAGTGGCAATGGCCATTTGCTTGGAGCGAAAGCCGGATCTTCAGGTCGCTGCGGCGGAAGTCTCCCCATCGAGTCTTCCGCTTCGTCGTCCTCGTCCTGGTCCTCATCGCCGTCATCGAATTGCAGCGTGCTGCGCCCGCGCTTCAATTGCGTCCGCAGCTCCAGGTCTCCATCGTCCTCCGCGTCCGACGAAAGAGGCCGGCGCGGCCAGAAGTGCGGGTCTAGATTGCCTCCTGGTGAGTGGTTTTTGACAATCATCATCATGTGGTCCACCTCTGGGTCGTGTTGATCATCATCGGCCGTGTGCTTGATGTCGTCAACATCGCTGGTTTCGTCCAACTCGTCCTCGTCCTCCTCCTCAGATATATCCGGCAGCTGGGTTGATCGCGTGCTGTCGCGCAGAATTGGCGGGATCAAAAAACCTGCTGCATGCTGATGGTGATGTTCATGTTCATGTTGGCCGGCGCTGGAGGCCGAACTACTTGCAGCTGCTGAGGTTGCCACTAGTGCCGCTGTTGACGCCCCCACGGAGGTACACACAGCTTGTTCGCCTCCAGCAGGACCGCAGCTGGCGTTGCAGCCGAAGCCGAGCTTGGACTCGGAAGATGGGCCGCGCCTCCCGCTCGATGCTGGTTCATCGCCATGATTGCCTTCGCCCGGCCGGTGCAGGATCTGGTCGATTTTGGTCCCGAACCGTCCGCGTATTTTCTCCGCCAGAAGCCGGGAGTAGTGCTCGATGCTTACGGGGTCGCCAAATTTGAACAGCGAAAAAAAACGCCCCTCCTGCTCCACGAAGGCCTCCACATTTGTGTCGTCGATCTCGCGGACGGCAATCAAATTGTGGTCGCGGGATGAAGTACTACAGTTGTACTTGTAGTTTTGGGTAGCGTGGCTAGCGCCCAGAGGACCCGGAGGAGCTCCTCCTGCTGTTATTTTCAACGCCAGATGGGACGCAGAACACGCAGACCGCTGCTTCACAATGTTGTGGGGGAACGCACGAGCGCCTGGTGAGCCAGAGCTTCCTCGTCCTCGTTGCATCTGGAAGATTTCGTCCGTCATATTTTCGTGGCAATCCTGTTCGACGTCCATGATGCTCGAGTCTTCGTCGTATTGACATTCCTGCTATCATATATCAACCTAAGGAGCTGCTAGCACAAATTGTTTGATACTCGTCGTGGCTAGCAGACACTTGCTTCATCATGCTTCATCTTCTGCTCGTGTGGTGCAACCTCACTCGCCGTCGCCTACTAGCAAATTAATACCGACATGATGAGTTCAGTTGTCATCTCATCGTCTACCTTCAGTCATAATCTTCCAAAATGAATCTTTCCTTCGCAAAAAAACAAAACGCCGTATCGCTCTGGTTATTCTGCAAAAAAAGCTGTGAGATGAAGATCAGGATCCGGTCAACCGCATCATAGTACACAATCTTCATCGCAATCCTGCTAATATAGTCGTGAATTGATTAAAACGGAGGACTCGGTTTTGAGGAGCGCTTGTTGCAGCTGCATCACGTGGTGGGAGGTAAGGCAGCGATCATGCCCGCGTGCAACATGCGCTACTTCGATGTCGAATCTTCGAGAGCAAATTCTTTCGAATGCGAGGAACACACTCAGCATCCAGTTCGAGTGATTTTCCGACGTCAATCGAAGTTCTACTCGCCGAAGAAGTATCATCAAGAAGAGAGTGCGAGAATAAGTGCTTCCGTGCCGCGCTTCGGTCATTTTTATGGGCGATCCTGGCGGTCCCGGTCCTCCGGTTCCGCCTCCGCGAAGATGTTGGGTTGTGGAAACGCTATCCTTATGTTGTTGTAAAGACGTTGAGGTTGGCGTGGGCGTCTGTCTTCTCGATGTATGTCTTCCATGAAGATGCCCTGCTTCAATATAAGAACCAACGGCATGTGAATCGAAAGTGAAAGTGTATTGAGCACGGTCTACGTTCGTCGTCTCCCTAGAGTTGCTTGACGTTCTTGTACCCGTCATAGAAGTGGCTGAAATTGTAAATCTAATTCGGTAAAATTGACGAAATATTTCGTGGCGGTGGAAACATCGTATTGGTCGCGAGGATGTCGAAAGCTCAGGTTTGAATTCGAGATTTGTATTTTCAGGGCAGGGCTTGGGCTTGGTTCATACGGGGACGGGAGGCACGATATACTACTTACAGGTAGGGTTACAGCAGGCACAAGGTAGGCCATGGAGCACTACGGCTACACAAACAGACTCAAGAACAGCACGACTTAGATCGTGCACTACAAACACGACGCACAGGGACGAGCTAGTAGTAGAGATACAAATTTGATAATTATTGATTGAATTTGGTGGTGGTGGAGAGTCTGGCTTCATTTTTTTTTTTTGCGCCAATGAGTTCGGAATCGGAGGGTCCAATTCCAAGCACTCGGAAAACGGACGGGGGGGGCGCGCCGCCCTGTCATTTTTCGGCAGAAACAAAAACAGGAGTGCATGTCCCTACTCCTTCGTTTCCTCGACCTCGTCTGAGTCCGAGGAGGAGTACTGCTGCTTCGTTCTCCCGCTAGTCCGCATCAGTGTGCTGCGCCGCATGCGTTCCCCGTCAACAACGATGTTGCTGGTTTTGCGCGCCTTTTTCCGAGCTGCCGCGGGAGACAGGTTCTCTTCTTCGCCTTCGATCTCGTCGTCGCCACCTGGTGGCCCCTTGGAATTCTTCTCGTTGGCACTCGAGGCTGGCTTTAGCGCTGGCGACCCTGCAGGAGGCTCCTGCGGTTTTGAATTCGTCTTCCCAGGTGGATCCGCAGCAACCACCCCTGCAGCTGCGGTCGCGAGCGGGTTTGCCAGGTTGGACCCCGCGGCGGCGGCTTTCATGGGCGAAAACATCGTAGAACATGGCTCTGGTACGGTTGCTCCTGACGTTGCATTTCCAAACCCTGCGCCGATGAACTCCTCCACCGTCGTTGGTCCATTAGCCCGCGCGTCGGCAGGTTTTTTTCCACCAGCTTCAGCACCTTTTTCCACTTTTTTGTGCGCCTCCCCCGCACCACGGCTGGCGACATCTTCATCTCCTCCCACGGTAGCGAGCTCCTCCTTCGCGACTTTTGCTCCCAGCAGCATGAGTTTAGCCGCCACTCGTTTTCGCGCGTCTTCTTCTTTTTCCTTTCGTTTTCGCTCCTTCAGCATCCGTTCTTGGTTGCTCCGCATGGCATCACTGATCGTCTTCCGGAATTTTCCGAGGATCTGAAACACCTCAGACAGTGTCGTGCCGTTCTTCGCCGCAAGAAACCCTATCACGGACTCCGACGACGCGCTCAGTTTCTCCATCTTGGCGGTGTGCTGGCTGGTGAGCTTCCTTTTTTCCAGGACGAAATTCGTCATGCCCTTCGTGAACGCTGCGCCGAAGAGCGGCGTGACGGCTGGTGTCGCGGGCTTCCTCGATGCAGCAGAAGGTGCTTCTACAGGAGCGCCTTCGGAATTCTCCTTGGCCTTGCTGCCGTCCGCGACGTCCCCCTGCTTCGCAGCTCCTGCGGACTTGTCTTTCTCCCAGTAGTTCGCGCCGCCCATCTGGCCTGGAACGGGGATCTGCAATGGGGGCAAAAGTAGGAGTTGTATCGACGTTGTCTCGCTGTTGCATCGATCACTGTAATCGATCCCAACGAATTGTGCCAGAGCTATGAGCGCGATGGAGATAAAGCACACAAGGAGCAAGGCTGGTGCCACAGCCGGTGGATGATTCCCACAAAGAAGTATGAGTATCTATACCTCAATCCCCACAGATTTGCGTACGAATTCGATTTGGCTTTCCAGCTCTTTGCTTCGCTTTTTCGTGTCCGTGAAGTCCACGCGTCCCGCCGCTTCGCAGTCCGCCGTGTCCTCCAGGAACGCCTTCAGTGTGTCCCTACTTTCCCCCCACAGCTCCTCGCACAGGGCGTGCGCCAGCGTGTAGTCCTTCTGGCCGAAGGCGGACGTCTCGCCCAGCTTCGAGAGCGTGTCCAGCCCGAAGCCGAAGGCCGCGCCTTTCGCCGTTCCGTAGTTCAGGAAGTTCCCGATCTGCATGACCAGGAAGAACACGATTTGCAGCGCCTGGCTCTGCAGCACCTTTTCGCACGCCCGCTGCAGCAGATCGCACTCGCTCGTCACCTCCTCGAACGTCTTCGGGAACAGCTCCACGTGCGACGCGCAGTCCGCCTTCAGCTTGAAATGGGTGATCTGCAGCAGCTGGAGCAGAAACTCGTCGGCCCTGCGCAGCGGCGGGCTGTTTGCGGGAACCTCTTTTTTGAGTTGGAGGATCTCCTCGCTGGTGGGATACATGGAAACGACGATCTGCAGGGACTCGAAGGACAGCGCGGCACTGTCGTAGTCGTCCAGCCGGCTTTTTACCTGCTCCGCGGTAATGGCGCGCGACTTCAGCGCGATTTCGATGTTCTGCGCCTTGCCGCCGTCCTCGAGGAGACACGTGAGCTCCTTACCCTTCTTCTTGGAGGAGGCAATGTCGTTATTTCCAGCACCGTCCGCGCCGGTGCCGTCCTTCTGTTTCGCCTTCTGGAAGAAGTGCGCGGAAACCTTCGATAGCTTGCTCTTCGCGAGGTTCTGCATCACGCGACCGAAATTCGGCGGACCTACAGCACCCGCAGCTCCCGCGGCCGCGCGGAGGTTGGCGCGCGAGGATCCGGGAAGCATCAGCCCGGCTTTCGTGGCGCTGCTGGGCGGGGAAGAAGCCGCGCTCGCAGGAGCTGCAGCAGGCCCCGCTCCTGTGGACGAAGCGCTTGGCGTCGGCGGGCTTGCGAGGGC
>RXOD01004219.1:0-25851 GCA_005223375.1 Amoebophrya sp. AT5.2
CCCGTACGAGAATACGGGGGCGGCGGGGAATCAACGGAGGTGGGGCCGAAACCTGACCAACCGAGGAGCCCACCCACACAACCGACAGACAGCGGCCCCCTACTTTGGAGGGAGTTGCTGACGACACGAGGGCCAGAGACTCTTTGGCCCATTGAAAGAGCCGTAGCGATACATAGCAAGCCATAGACTTGGCATCTGCCGGAGCAGCCCCACCCTAAACAAGCGATGGGGGAGAGAGCGGTACATAGAGGTCTCGGACGAGTCCGCGGAAAATTTATCTTCGAAGAAAATTATGGCCTGCCCCTCTTGGTGTCGGCGGAATCAGGAGCGGAAGCACGACAAGCAGCAGATGCTTTGTTAGTTTTATCTACATTGATTTTCACCTATTTATTAGGCGTTCTCGCAATAGTCGTAAATATCCGACCACTGGACGGCCGAATACCCGGTCGCTTCGTGAATATCCGACAAATTGAATGGCGTCCACCGGAGCGAGTAGAGCAGATCGCAGCAGTAAATAAGTCCGCAGATGGTCCCGATGACGATCAGTTGCGCCATGCCGTCGCTGCGCAAATACTTGTACGTCAATCCACCGCTGCAGCAAATCGTGTCAAACAATGCGGGAAGCAACTCTGACACGCACTGGTCGTTACGGAGCATGACCCTCCAGGTGATCAAATACCACTCGACGATGTCCTTCACGAAAAACATCAGCCCCGGGAGCAGGAGCGTTAAGATCGACTCGCCGCGCGGGTATGCTGCGTAGTAGCTCACATTGCTCGATGAACACACCAGGGGAACGAAAATCATCACGAGAGAAACCAGGATGCGTATCTGAGCGCGCATTTGGTACCTGTCGTGAGGATTCGGGAGTGCAAGGAAGTACTTAAGAAATTAGTGGGCTCCACCGAAGCAAGTGCAGGAGACTCGTCGACTGAAAGAGATCATAATGATGAGGATCGATTAGGATTTGTTGGTCCGACCTTCCACAAAGCGCCCGCGCTGACGAGCGATGATGTACGGGAACGACGTGACGAATACGAGATAGAGATACGGTCAGAATCAGATATAATTATTGTATTAAGGACGCTGCAATGATTTTCATCTGAACTATTGACACATTGTTTGATTTTGTTTTTTCATTGTGACCGCGGCAACGAAAATCCGTAATACCGCACGAAGTGTTCTTGCCGGAAGAAGCGCACGAAGCTCTCGAGGCCCGTGAAGCTGACGTGCTTCGGCGTGGCTGGAAAAATTGCACTGATGCGCGCCACTTTACTGGAGAGCCACGTCTCAGTTGTTCTAGAGATGGCCTCGTGGTTGGTTCGACGCGTTCTCGTGTGAGGAACGTTACTGCTGCGCGCTGAATTCGTAACGGCTTTTACTGCCTTCTTATTCGTATCCCAGTGGGCCGGGACCGCAACCGCTGTGCTAGCTCTGGCAGACGCAGGACCGTCGGCAACTGAGTCCGAGACCGGAACCCGATGGTTTGATGGGGCCGGCGATGAAGCAGAAGCACCGACTCGTAAAGGCGACTCCTCACTTTGCATGCGGCCGCACTCTTCGTTGAAGCTGCAGCTGTTGTCAACGTCGAAGACTTTCTGATCGTCGCTGTCCAAGACCGGAACAACGCGCGTGCAGCCGCGCGATCCGACCTCATCCTCACGCTCACGGCGAGCAGCAGCAGCACTAGTAGAAATAGTAGAATCCGCCTGCGAGGCGATACTCAAGCGAGTACCTCGAGGGTCCGAGCGCGGATGACTCTCCGATTCCCCAAACAATCTTCGCAAGACCGCAACCGGGACCCGCTCCAGCTCTAGCGCAACATTCCCAAATTGAAACACGATCGTCTGGTACGGCTCGTCCTGGTTCTCGACGTTCGGTAGAGATTTACCGGCGACTTTCAGCCTTCCCTGTTCAGCATCTTCACCGCCGTGCAAAAAGTCGCACCTTCGTACAAACGCGCGTATCAGGACCTGCGGAACTCCAAACTTATCCGTCAGCCACAGCAGCCAAGATGAGGCGAAAAAAAGGATCCGCTGCCACGGTTCGTGGTAATGGAAACGAAAACCGTACGGAGCGGTGCCCTTTACTCTACCGGGCTGGAAGATGAGATGCGCCTCGTGGTGGCGCATGCCAAAATGCCACGCGTGGAACACGATGTCATACAGTAGCAGCAGTGCGCAGCTCCCGGCAGACAGCTGGAGCAAAATACCGCGGCCAAAAACAAAACGTAGTGCGTCACACCCGGCGAGCGACCAGAAGAGAAGTGCGTCCTCACGCCGCCGCACAGAGAGCCGCAGGTTTTTCTCGTCCGTGTAGAAGTCCGGTTCGAAATCTAGCACCGCAGAAGCCGGTGTCCCCGAAGTCGTGGTCGTAACAACTGATGCGAGCGCGTCTGCTTCTGCATCAGCAATCTGTGATAAGCGCACCCGCCGTCGTGGTCCATGTTCATCGCCGGAGCGGTTCCGGCTTCCTCGTCCGGCCGAGGAGCCAAAGTCCCGCACTTGTGGGAACATTAACGGAAGGCAAACCGCCGCAACCACCTTCTCTGTGAATGGAACCCAGACGCCAAGGTAAGTCCACGAAAATGCGATTTCCCCTGGGATTCGCAGCACTTGCGGCCAGGCTGCAAGCACCTTTTGCGCCGCGGGACAGAAGACGAAAACCCACTGGAGACCGGACCCAAGCCCCACCAGACCCATGCTGAAAAAAGCCACCACGGCCTTCGTCAGGCGGCACGGGCTGCGGACGCGGCGCGGCCGTTTTGGGAATCTGCGGAAGGCGTACACTCTCGCAAGAAGCGCCCACCCGATCACGAACGCGGTGATCACCATGAAGAAGAAGGGGCGCAGCCTCGTCGTCAGCTCCGGATCGTGGTTTCGCAGCGGGACGAAATTCGCGTAAAACACAAAAACGCAGTACGGGAGGAAGACGCACAGAACGTACGAGAGAAAGATCCACGAGGCCACGTTATTCGTCTCCATGCTGGGGTCCACGACGGGAAGTCCCGCGGAAAGATTCGTAATCGTCCATCCGGTCCCGAGAACGAGAAAAAGCGACGCCAGCATCCCTGGCTGGGCTACCACTCCCCAGACGGGATCCGTCGGGACGCCGATCGCTCGCCGCACCTGAAGACTTGTATCCGCGTCGAAAGCACCAGCTGAATTGTGAGGAAGCTTCAGCGCTACATCCGCGGTCGCTTCACCCCGTGGTTGGCCTGCGGGTAGCGCAGCCCCTTGCTCGCTGTGGAGGTATGCGACAAGCGAAGCGCCGTCGAAGACACACACTGGTACGACCACCCGCAACGCTGTACAAAGCAGCGTCAGAACGAGCGGCACCGCAGTGAATAGGGCATAAAAGCGGTATAGATCGGCAACAAGGTTTTGCGTCGGTGGTGCTTCCCTTCCAGGTCCACTACGTGATTCTTCAGCTCTGGGGGCCGCCGCAGATTTCACCGGGCGTCCGTGGGGAAGCGCGAGACCTGCGAATTTCTCTTGCTCGTTTTTTTTGCTTCCGGATCCGGCGGTCTTGCTTGAGAAATTATTATTATTTTTGGTGGTCACCTGCGATTGCAGTAACGTCGGAGGCAGCGCAGGTGTTGTCTGGGTTCGGGGTTTTCCGTCGTCGTCCGCGGTCTGCATTGACTGGCGAGTTTCGTCGTGCTCCTGCCGTTGAAGGTCTCTAACCCCACGAGACGGCGCTGCAGTATTTTCGGTTCGCGCCCCGCCCGCAGCACCTGCGCCATGTTGTAGATTTGGAAGCCCATGATCCTGCCCGACTTTCCGACGGCTGTTGTCGTTGTCGCCGGCGCGGGGAAGACTGCCCGGAAGATTTACGGCAGCACATGCACGCGGTTCGCATGTTGCTCCAAAGCTTTTCTCGGCGCGGGCGCGATAATGTTGACTATCAGCGTCCGGTACCTTAAGCAGAGTCTTCATCGTCGACGTTCTGCGTTCAGCGGTAACGTCTGGAGAAGCACCTGTGTCACCATTGCCAACTCCACTCGCGTTTGTTGCAGTACCACTTCCACCATCACAAACTCCGCCCCCAGCGGAGTTTGCGGTCCGGTTATCATCTTGCGCGGACGCGGCAGCGCGGCACAGCCTTCCGACTGCCGAATCGGCCTCGGCCGTCGACGAAGCAGCATCTGATTCTGATTCAGCGAAGTGACCCGTTCCTGTTAGGAGGTTCTGGTTGCGAACCGTGGTAGTAGTTCTGGTAGCTTCGTCCTCGTCGAAGTGCCGGCGGACTCGCCGTGCCATCGCATTCGACGCCCGGTATTCGTTATTTATGCATCCGCCAGTCGGCCCCGAGATCAAGCTGAGGAGGCTACTTCCTTTGGTGTTGAGGCTCGAAGGTGTACTGCTGGTGTGGCCGTGCGCTACCTCAGCAGGTACGCTCAGAGCTGCGAGAGGCATCGATGGCATAGCCTCAGAGTGGGTCTGCCTGCTGTTCTTTCGAATGGGAGATACTCCGGGAAAATGCCGGAAACAAATTCGCGCCGGCCCAGAAATTCGCGCCGGCCCAGAAATTCGCGCCGGCCCAGAAATTCGCGCCGGCGCCCGCAGCACGCGGTCATATTAGAAGCTGCTTCTCCTAAATTATACCGTGCATGATCTTGTTGATCTCCTACGCGACCGGAGAAGGCGGCGCATTTATCTCCAGTTCTTCGCGTCAAGAACTTTTGGTCCACCGATTCGTTACCTATAGATACGTTCCTTGTTTACAGTCAAATACAAAGATCAAGCAACATCATGATTTCTAGGCGCTTAATAAACTGAACATGTAGCTTGCGCAGCTCGGATTCTCTCAGAGACTCAATGGCTTGTTTCTCGCTCTACTTTATTCATTGATTCCTCTGTAGGTGTAGCGTCACCATTTTGTGAACACGTGGTTTGGAAGGTATGAGTTTTAGCGAGGCGAATTATACGACGGCGGTCACAGTGCCTTCTGCACGAACGTATTCGAGTCTCACACAGACGCTGAAGCACTGACATAGGAGCCAGGCCATGCAGTAGCGTCAGCACTGGGTCCGGTTCTTCTTCTTTCTTTACGGAGGCGTACTGTTAGTAGCAAAACATATCAATCGCAAATGAAGCCGATCAACGCGGCACATGCGCATGGTACTTATACATGTCTACTCCACCATCTTCTCGGAAGATGCACAACATGGTTATGAACGGCGGTGATCATGATGTTGATGCAAGTGAATTCATTGATTTTCATTTTTTTTTAGTTCGCTTTCCACGACCTTAAAAAGCGAACCTGAGTGAACTTTCTTGTCGGTAAGTATTTATACCTTTTTCTGGCGCTAGTTACCTGCCGTGGGAACAAAAGCTGCAGATATCCACACGCAGTACTTGCCGGTATCCCGTCGCGTCCTGGATCTACATAAGATCACGAAAAAAACGCGCCCCGGGCCCGGACCGGAAGGACCCAAAAGCAAAACGAAAAGGTACTTATTTTACTTTCTTATAATTCTGGTAGTTTAAATAATAAGTCGCTCTGCTCGATCTATTGTATCAGATACAAATTAAAACCCTGTTACAAATTACAGGAGAATGAATCCTAGTTGATAGTAATTTCTGGACAGGCACGGAAAATCGCGTCCCAGTCGAGGTTTGGTAGGTCCAGCAGCTCCTGCAGTTTTTTCAGCTTGAACGGCGACCAGAGCAGCCAGAAGGTCCACAGGAGCGTGACGTTGAAGACGACGAAAAAAAACTCCGCCAGCGAGAAGTACTGCAGCACGTTTTGCATGAGCAGTCGCATCCGGTCCTCCAGACTACTGCTTTGTGCTGTACGTGTGTTTGCCACGTGATCCTGCTCCAGCTCCTGATCTCGTCTACTACTGTCTGCATCCGTGGCGGGGATGTTCGGCTTCCTTGCAGCGGTACTATGAACGTCGCGAAGATGATCGCATGCTTCCGCTGTTGAGTTTGCGGGTAGCACGGGGACCACTACAGCCGAATTTCGACTGCAACTTCTCGCGGGACAAACCCGACTGGAAAAAGGCCACCAAAAGCTTTCACCGAAGGAGAATTTTCGCGCATCGCAGCGCCCGACCCCGAGCATCGCCAGCATCGCGGTACCTTCGAGCATATCCGCAACGAGGAAGGCGCCCGTGATGAACATGTACCGCACCCAGTCTTCGTCCGAATCCCGGTGGTGCTGCACCAGTGGAAAACCCGGTGCCTGCCCTGGCATCTGCGACCCCCGGAGCGACAACGGAAGTAAGAAGTAAGCCAGCGAGCATGTGAGCGAAACCACCAGTCGCACCTGGTACCGCATGAAGTTCTCGTACTGCACGGCGAGACATACCGGGCGGAAGTACTCGATTTCTGCTGGCGACACTCGGGTCAGACGCTGTAGCCACGTGGAGGGGCCCACGTGACCCCTGGCGTGCAGTGCGACTGGAGGGGGCGACAAGTTTGCGTTACTAGTGTTTTCCGCTGATGGAAACAAACGCGATCCCGCGAAGCCCTTTCGTTGGGCCACATCGAAGGCCGCGCTACTGCCTTGAACGTCGTAAAAGTTGCTGATACGCGTCTCAGCGGCTTCTGCTTCGCAGCTGTTCTTATCGACAAACGCTGACGTGTGGCTGCTTTCGCGGGTACTAATGTCGTCGACGCTGGGGCTGGCGCTGTTCTTGCACCCACTATGAGATGTGGTTGCAGTAGTCAAGAGCGTGGGAAGCGATCGCGCAATCTGGCCGGCTGCCTCTTCGTCGTCCTCAGTGGAGGCGTGCGATCGGGAGCCAAGCACAGCGTCGAGTGAATCGGGAGGATTGTGAAACTTTAGTATCACCCCATCGAAGGCATACACCACAGGCTGCACCTGAAACGGATTATGTTATTGTTTTGACATTTCATCTTGTTGAGCTTGATTCTGTACTACCTACAATGAACGGAGACAGATACCCGCCCTTGCAGCATGCAGATGATGGAACGGGCCAAACAGGGCGCATCCGTTTAATCGACGTAGCAAAAACAAGATTCATTTTTTTCTAGTACGCAAGAGAGAGAGAGAGAGAGAGACTCCACAGCCTACGAGAACCGTAGATGTGACATGATACTCAGTGCGCAAGAACTTCGTCTAATATTTTTATGCCTATGAGTATAAGTTGTATCTATTAAGAACGATCTCGGAAGAGGTCGGAGCCTTTCCAGGTCCGGCCTCCGGTTGGTGTCGTTGTGCCCGAGACGCCGGCGGAACGAACGAAGCTTCTGGTGGCTCTACAATTGACGTTACTCCGTCTTCATGCAATTCTCGTGGAAAAGAACGCTCGGAAAGCCGCGACGCATCATGATAATTCTCCGTGTCGAGCAACTTGGACAAGTCGTAATGGAAGATCCAACCCCCAGTAAGCCAATCCGCAAAACAGGGCTCAGCGAACCACAACTTGAACAAGTATTCCAGCCCCAACGACAGCCTGACGCGGCTGCCGGAGGCACGCTTCGCATGGTACACGATGCACGGCTCGAGTACCCGCAGCCCGAAAGTCAGCAGATGAAAGACGAAGTCGTTCACAATGCAAAAGATGAGCAGCCAACTCCAACCCGCGCGAAAAAGCAGACGCCGCCCGATCGCAATCTTGTAGAAGTAGAGTAGATAGTAACACCAGTACTTCAGCCGGAAAACGTAGGCTTTGCTCGCGACCTCGTTGATCTCCATGGATGGCGCCCTTTTGCCGTCGATGTCGTCGCCGGCGGCGTGCTTCGCACTAATTGCGCGCTCAACATCTTCGTGTCGTGTCGAAGATCCGAGAGAACACTTATCCGCGCCTGCAGCTGACGAAGACGACAGGTCGTGCTCCTGAAAAATCTCCGGAGAGCTGCTTTTAGGCAGCTCCACCCGACGAGAGAAGACAGCCTGCGAGCGCAGGTTGCTGCGCGCGACCGCGGTGAAGGAACGGATCGCGAGCGTTTCGAAAACAGGATTGCACACTTGAAAAACGAACGCCAGCACCAGCACCAGCGCCCGCGCACAGGAAGCGGTCCACGTATTTTGTGTCTCCGCCTCGTAGGTATCGATCCTGTCCATAACCGCGAGCATGCCCTGATCCCCCAATACGAAGACATTCCCGGTCGAGTAGAACAGAAACGTGAGCACGGCGCGCCAGTATACGCGGAGGCGCTCGAAGGTTCGCGGTGCCGGGTAATACAATGTGGTCCAAAAAAGCAACAAAGCCCCGTGCGCGAAAGCATTCGCGTACAACGCCGCGGACATGTAGCGCCTTGCGTAAAAGTAGTACTGCAAAGCACTCCAAGTGGCGGAAAGTGAGACGAAGTAGGCGGAGGTGATTCGGGAAGAGACTCGCACGTTGAAAACCATCACGGACAGAGTGAAACTCATGTACGCCAGCATGACCATGTAAAGTGGAGTGTACAGAAACAATACACTGCCACCAAGGTCCGGCAGAAGGTACGTTGCGGAAGAGGTCGCGAAGGCGGAGGCGGGCGTGTGGCGGTAATAACTCTTGTCTGGTGACGGTGGTCCGGCTAGTGTCGTTTGTCGTTCATCTGCTTCTTGCGCTTCTGGCGTCATTGCTGCGAAGAGCGACGTGCGCTGCACTCTGCATACTGAAAACAGCCCGCTACCGAAATTCCAAAAGAAGCTGACGAAGATGTAGCTGAATACGAAATTCCCGCCAGCGACCGCAAGGAAGAAGTATGCCCAAGCCCGAAAAGGCCGCTCCACCGTTAAAAGGCGGTCTCGAACGAAGGAAGACCGCCTGTTCGCATTCGCGGAAAGTTTTGGGCCGGCCACAGCGTTCGAAAAGTCCTGGAAGAGCGAATCCTCCGACTCCCGACTCGATTCACCGTCTTCGATAAGAAGTTTCGACGTGTTCCTCCATTTCTCCACGCCAACGGGCGGATGGGGTTCTGAATCGTCAAAATTATTTGCCGTCACGCTCGATCTCGGTCCTACTCGGCTGGACGCTTTCGCACGTGCGGTGGGGACGACAGGCATAGCCTGCGCCTGCCCCTGCCCGTGCCACGTTCGTCCGCCCACGACGCTAGTAACGCCGCACACCGAGGCGCGCGCTACTCGCTGCCCCGCAACGACGATGTCAGCGAGAGACCACTCGACTCTTTGGCCATTGTTGTCGACGTTGCCCAAGGAGCTGTGCTCCGGAAGGGAAAACTCGCAAGTGCTGCCCCGCCGTAGGCGTCCATGAGTCCCACCGGATCCGCCATTGGAGTTGTTGCTGTTCTTACTACCACAGTGGCTCGGAAGCATTCCACCGCGATTATTGACGGACATCCCCATGCCCAGGGTCATGATG
Organism: Amoebophrya sp. AT5.2; assembly: GCA_005223375.1. Classification (NCBI taxonomy): domain Eukaryota; class Dinophyceae; order Syndiniales; family Amoebophryaceae; genus Amoebophrya; species Amoebophrya sp. AT5.2. The sequence goes on from RXOD01004219.1 coordinate 9,287, forward strand.
ACAATCCCCTACACATAGAGAAACATCTTCGAAAAAGCCTCCCGTGGAAATTTGCAAACACAATGATTCCCGCTCCCGCAAATCAAGATTGGATTTTTTCTACGTACAACAAGGATTCTTTCATTTCACAACCAGTACGTAGGTACCTGACACTTCTGAGCCCGACAGTCGTCGCACTCCCAGTCTCTGTTCGCTCCTCGCTGCACATTGAAATAAAATAAACCATCATCATCAAGAAGTGCATGTGCAAGTAGTATAATTAGAAAATATAGTACGTCGCCGATTTGTGTCTCTGTCTTCCTGCTTCATGATAATTTAGCAAGAGAAGAAAAAAATATCCTACTTCTAACGCACGTTTTTAATCAATCTTAATACAGAGCCGCTCCCTGCACCTCGTCTGAAAAACGTAAGCTAAGTTTTATTCCGCAGTTCGTCGCAAAGCTTTTACCCGACCACGGACAAGAGCTCGCCTGCGCATGCCGCCGTGCTTCCAGGTCGGGAACACTCGACGACACCGAATAAATATCAAAGTGTGTGTTGTGGAAATAGGTGCGCGCACGGTTGAACACGCAGGGAACCCGATCGCGCCACCAGAGGAGCGCGCAATCGGTACCTCAACAGGCGCCGTAAGGGTCTTTCGAAGCACAAGCATCGGAACTAAACCTGAATTGCGCTGCCGCCCCAGAGCATGCAGGGTCACGTGGAAGAGACCTTCCCGGAAGCGTTAAATCAAAGTGTGGATGAAGAGGAGGCTCGTACGCGTAGTCGCGCCCGCACATGCGATCGCTTTCGCTTACAATGAATTGACCGGAAAGAACATAAAGTGCGTACTTAAGCGACCCCATGGCCGAGCAATTCATTGGCGAAGCTAGACCACCCACGGCACCAACACCGCCCATGTGAGCAGTACGTACAGTAACACAGGGAAGTAAGAAGTTGAAGTAGGAAGAGGAACTAAGAAAAACGAACTGACCTACAGCTACATAATGCAAAGATCAAGCTCAGTCAGTGTGTGTGGTGGAGATAGATTTTGTGAAGTGAAGCGACCGCATACTGAAGTGGCGAGCCCTTCCATCAGCCTCGGATTCTTGTACCGTAAGTGCCACTCAAGCAGTGCGGTCAGCAAGGCACTTGGAGCTGGATTAGGTTTGAGAGCGCATCATGCGCAAGTTGTAATTGGGAGTTTTTCTACCCGAGCTAAGCTGGGCCGCCATGGCCACCGGTGCGAAGCTCCTGCTGTACTGCATTTGATGCCACCGTTACCGTATTAAAACTGATAGTTTAAATTATGATTCGTATTGACTCGACCGTCATCGTTCAAATGGTGAACGATGGCGTACGACTTTGCGACCTAATACTCGAAGGTCGACGGGACACTGTTCTTGAAACTGCTTTGACCAGGAAGTACGTAGAGAAGATCTCTAACTATGTGTGCTCAGTCATGAAGGAAATGCATATGCAATGGAATTCTTTATTATTCATTTTCATTCATGATCATGCACATGCTTGGCCCTCCGAGCGAGGAAATCGCTTGGATTAATTTTCTCAGTTGTTTCCGGGACATATGCATCGCAAAATTTCTGCTTCAAAGAGATGAGCTCCTGCATGGTGTTAAACGTGGAGCTGCTAGTACTTTACTTGACATCAACCTGTTCGGCGCTCTCGCAAAGGCTGTAGATTTCCGCCCACTGTACGTTCCGGAACCCGGTTATTGCTTGGATCTCCGACAGCTCGAATGGCGTCCAGCGGAGCGCGTAGAGCAGGTCACAGGCGTACGTGAGGCCGGCGATGCTCCCTATGATGACCAGTTGGGCCATGCCGTTGCGTCGCAGGTAGTCGTAAGTCAACCCCGTACTCTCGCAGCATATCGCTTCAAACAGGGCCGGCAGCAACTCCGCGACGCACCGGTCATTGCGAAGCATGCATTTCCACGTGATCAGGTACCATTCGACAACGTCCTTCACGAAAAAGATCAATCCGGGAAGGAGAAGGGCACCGATCGATTGTCCCCTCGGATATGCCGCGTAGTAGCTTACGTTCGTTGTAGAACAAACCACCGGAACGAGAATCATCACCAGAGAAACCAGAATCCTCGTCTGCGCGCGAACTTGGTACCTGGCAATTCAATTGCAAATTGCTTCACATTACTTCTTTAAAAATGCATCAATCTCTGCGATTTCATGTACTTACATATTACAGAGATTTGTGATACAGCAAGTCCTTGATACCGCACGAAGTGTTCTTTCCGGAAGAAGCACACGAAGCTTTCGATGCCCCGGAACCTGGCAAGTTCCTCAGGGCCGTCTGGTAGAATTTGGCTGATGCGCGCTGTATTTACCGCGGTGATTCTTCGACCCCACGACTGGGACGCCCGCCGCGCTGTGCTTATTTTAGCAAGCGATGGAACGTCGAGAACGCGATCGACGACGTCCTTTTGGTCTGAAGTCGTGAACGCGCAGGGAGCACTGAATCGCGAACCTTCGGGCTCCTCGCCGTAGCCTCCACTGTCAAGTGCTTTTTGACAGTGGGAGATCTCCGCCTTCGGGATGCTTCTACGCGTGTTCGGAGTGGACGGATCTTCGCGATGCCCAGTCTCGGATTGCAGAAACATCTCGCGCAACACCTTGCTAGGGACCTTCTCCAGCTCCAGCCGTACGTTCGCAAACTGAAACGCGACGGTCTGGCGCGGCTCATCCCCCTCCTCGTTCTCCTCGGTGACATCAAAGTCCTCGTAGAAGTACTCGTACCTTCGCACAAACGCCTTAGCTAACGACCGCGGCACTGGCTTTGTAAACACCTGGAGCCAGCTGAAGGCTTCAAAGAGGCGGCTCCAAGTTTTCGGGTAGTGGAAGCGAAATCCGTACGGTGCGGTTCCGATGACTCTGCCGGGCTGGGCGAAGAGATGCGCTTCGTGGTGGCGCATGGCGAAGTGCCAAGCGTGGTACACTATATCCGCAAACAGCACCAGAGCGCAGCTCGAGTAGGACAGCTGGAGCAGGATGCCGCGGCCGAAAGTGAAGCGGATAATGTCAGAAGCAATGTACACAATGAAGAAAAGCGCGTCCTCGCGCCGCCGTAGAGAGAACCGAACGTTTTTCGTTTCCGTGTAGAAATCACACTCAACGTCGCCCGTCGCCTCGTCGCGAGTTACTGCTCTTGACGTCGACGCGGTGGCAACGACCTTGGACAAGGCTGGTTCCAAATCTGCGACCTGTGCTGGACGCACGGGGTGGAAGTCCTGCTTTCGAGGCACGATTAACGGAACGCAAACCGCCCCGATCACCTTTTCGGTGAGCGGAACCCAGAAGCCGAAGTAGCACATCGATAACGCGATTTCCCCCGCGATGCGTGCTGCCTCCCGCCACTCCGCAAGCACATCCTGTGCCGCCGGCAAGAAAACGAAAACATACTGTAGCTCCTTACAGAGGTGGTGCATTCATTTTTGGACCTGACCTAAGGGTAAGGGTGGTACTGTCATCTGGAAATCTATATATCAATTTTCAGTGTATGCTGCTATCAGAAGGAAATACAAAACAAATACGAGACCCGAGACAATTCAAGACCGCGGACGCACTCTTGTCGCCCGCTGGTTGTGTGGCATCGCGGTGGTTGCTAGCTGAAAGAAGCACGGCACGCGCACGATCAAGCATGAGCAAGAAAACAACGCGTAACGGGAGTCCAAATACGAGAGAATTCAAGAAGCCCGGATGCACATTTCAAACGAGACCTCCAACTACAACGAACAGGAACTACAAGACACCTGCCACTAGCGGTACCTCCCTGGATGCATGAACTTGTCCAGGAATAAAATGAATCAAAAGTTCCCTACTTAAGACCGGAGCCGAGTCCTGCCATGCCCATGAAAAAAAACGCCACGACGGCCTTCGAAATGCGACACGGGCTGCGGATGCGGCGTGCTCGTTTTGGGAACCTCCGGAATGCGTACACTCTCATGAGAAGCGCCCACCAGATCGTTAACGCCGCGAGCACCGCGAAGAAAGACACGCGCAGCTTCTTTGTGGTATCCGGATTTTTGTTCTGCAGCGGCACGAGGTTCGCATAAAAAAGAAAGGCCACGTACGGCAGGAAGACGCAGAGGACGAAGGAAAAGAACATCCAAGAGGCCACGCTGTTCGTCTCCATCCGAGGGTCCACAACGAAAAGCCCCGCGGAAATGTTCGTGATCATCCACCCGGTGCCCGCGGAAAGAAACACGGCCGAAAGCACCCCCGGCTGGGCCACCACCCCCCATACGGGATCGACCGGCACGCCAAACTTTCTCGCCTGGTTCGTCTCCGCGTCGAAAACAGGTTCGCCTCGTGATGGTTGGCCGCCGGACGGCCTGACCAATCCGTGCTCGCCTTGATGGAGGTGTGCGCGGAGCGCCTCGCCGTCGAAAACACAGACCGGTGCGACTCCCCGCAAGCAAGTACAGAGCAACGTTAGGGCGAGCGGCACCAACGTGAACAGAGCGTAGTAGCGGTAGAACCCGGCCAAAAGGGCCGCTTGAGCCTCCTCCTGCTGTGAGCAGCGAGGGCCCTCTGCGGCTTCTTTGTGCTCCGTTTCGCCGGAGGCCTTCTTAGTTGCGACAGCATCTTTGGTGGGCACCTCCGTTTGCAGCAAGGTCGGGGGTGCCGCAAGTAGTGACATCGGCATCGAGTCCACCGGTGATTTGACTTCTTTTCTTACTACATTGATTTAGTAGAAATTGCCGTTTTTTTACAACGCACGTTTTACACTCTGTCTATGGTGAGATATCATGTACAACATTTATGATGTGGGTGTGTATTTATTAGCCTCTCGTGATGAACCACATTTGATGTTTCTCTCCAAGCAATCTGCTCGCCATGTTTTGTCTCCCAGTCCCCGTCACATCTCGGAATTTATCAACTTTAAACGCAAGTATAGTAGAACAACCTCCGGTAATGGCATTGAATCGTGTGGCGTCCTTCCCTCCAATCCTCCGCTTGGTGTCATGACAAGGTTTCGGACCGGCTCGCGGTTTCCATGGTTGTCACCTGAGGTGTCTGCGAGTGTCTGTGATCATGATGTTTGTTTATGTTTTTTGGAATTCATTGTTTATGTGGCATGGGTGTACCCCAGAGCAGCTTGCTAAGCGACTGCCGCAGCAGCTTGTTAAGCGACTGCCGCTATCTTTATGATAAATATGCATTCGAGGAGCGGATAAGTATTTCCTTTCTGCGGATGTGATATATGCTTTTTTTATCATCTTGGAATTGGAAGGATATGTTTCTCTGGCTTTGGAGAGCTGCAAAATTTTGTGCCCGCAGCCGTGGCAGCCGAAAAATATCAGTATACAACGTAGCAAATTCGCGTATCCTAGATCCCTGATGACATCTTCTGGCAAAAAAAGATGACTGTCATCTACGCGTCGATGCTTCCCGTCTGGGTCTGACTGTCGTGATAGCTGCGGCTGCCTGATTATCTTCTAGCGATCACACAGACGAGCTAGTCGTAGTCCTAGTTGACTTCTCCTGCTATTACTATTTTCCTACCTTTATATGAAGCACTGCCGCGTTCATTATCGTGAGGGGGTGAAAGGGGGGGTTTGAGGCGTTTTGAGGGAGTGACGTCCCAGTCCCACTAGAAGCTACTACGGCGGCGCTGCCCCACGTTGCGGGCCGTTCTATCCTTGGAGGAGCACATGGCGATGCTTCCTTCACTTTTCCTACGAGGCACGACGACGTAGGCGGTCACGCTTCGCGCGACGCGAGTCGCGCCTCGTACACGAGCCGAGTGAGGCAGGTGTTCGAGGGGGGTCGGGAGAGTGACCGAGTGCCGAGGGGGGTACAAGCCCCCCCCCCGCGCGTCGCCGTCGCGTCTGTGCTCTATATAAAGGTAGGTTAATGTACTACGGCAGAGTCAGCCTCAATGCTTGAGTAACAGTCTCCTGCAGGGTGGAGGCCTACAGCAGGGGCCTGTCAGCTAACGCTAAAATGAGTGTCGAGTACTTACACAGCACGCACCGATCAGATCCCTATAGTCCTGGGCGCTCCGGCGCCGGCCACATGGGCTTTCAATATTGGTGAAGCAGAGAGGAATCTGGTCGATAATGCAAAGAAATGCATTTCAATTTACTATGATTTGGAAACAAATTAAGTACTCACTTTCATGGAAAGAATAAGCCTTCGCGCGTGAGGAGCGCCCTGTACACCTGAACAAAGACCTAAAAGCAGGTGAACGAATTTAAGAAGAATACGACTCGACTTTGAACTTACTTCATCTTCTGTGCAAGAATTCAGTCGCTCACTCATTCATCAATGCAGTGAAATGAGTCCAAAAAAGTCCACTTCCCTGCCTTTTTTCTCCAGCACGTCGCGGTCGCGCATCCAAAAGCGATAAACTGTGGCTGATGTTTTTGCGAAAGAATACATACCGGAACGATTATAACTCTTCGATCGGTCGGCCCATTTGCCACCGACCGTCCGGCACCGGCCGGGCTGTCTATAGGATTATCTAGGACGCACACCTCCTCACTATTCTTAACTCCCGCCCTGTTTAGTCGTCGCAGCTGTCCTCTATGTATCTTTACCGTAACACCTCTAGTTCTTGTTCTTGTCCTTCGTTCTACAACATTCTGTGCAACAAGAAATAATTATTTATGAATATCTCCGCGGCCTATATTATATTTCGCTGTAGTAAACGTGCACGTAATATCTATCTTATGTATCTTTCTACGTGCGATCATGTAGCTACATAGCCGCCTTAAAAGCGTTTCTGGTTTTTTTCCGCCGCCGTCGTGATGTGGTCCTCTGCGTTGTCGATCGTGATCAGCACAGGGTTCTGACGGACATCCTGCGAATTCTCTCCCCCTGAAATCACGCTCTCCGGCGGCGGACCATCGAACTCGTTCTTCTCGTGGTCGGCCGCTCTGTTGCCGTCTTCGTCGAACTCTTGATCGTCGAACAGCTCGGATGTTGAGAATCGGATCGATTTATTTTTCGTCTGCGTGCTCCGCCGCTCTCGCCCCTGCATCGATGTGGTCGAACCTTTTTTCAAAACCGAGTACAGCTCTTTCATGCTGGTCCTGCCAGGATAATTGTTCCCGGCTACCTCTCCTCCATCGCGATCCTGATGCTCCGCATTCTCCCCGGGGTTAGTCGCGTCGCTGTAGCGTTTTATCTTCCTGCCGTCGGATTACAACAGGGGGTCGGCTTCATTCACAAGTACTTCAAAAACAAATCACAAAAAATGGGGCTTGCCGCTCCGTCTTGACTCCCTTTCCCTGGGGCGTTGCAATTAACATGGAAAAGCAAATCAATGCATGATGATTATGAAAAAATATGCGCTCAGTCACAACTGGTGGTGGCGATCAATTAGTCCGATGGTAGCTGCTGCAAGCGCACGCGCAGCACATTCAGTAGACGGACACATGAGGTATAAGACGACAGAGAGACTCGACGAGGCGTAGACAAGACAGGAGATAAAAATGGAAGACCGCCTGTAGTGCTACAGTCCTCTGTAGTTGCGCCATCCTACTACTTCCATTTCAACATTAATTATACGCAAACCCAAACGGAAACGCGTAGGGGTAGGCGTACCCCAGATAGAATATAGCGGCCTAAAAGTCCGCATCCACTCCCTCTCGAATTATCGTGTCTCGGATTAATACTCACTTTCTTATAGTTAATTTCAAAAAGTATACCAGCAGACATGAATGAATCCAACCAGTAATCGGAGGCGTGCAGACCGGCTGCCCTTGACCGCGCGGACGCTCCTGACCATCTGCTCTTGACTGAGCCGTAGCTCATTCCGGAAAAACGGCTGATGAAGGATCCCGTGCGGGTACGGATATTCTTCATGCTGGCGGCACTCATGAACACACTGGCCCGAAGCCGCGGCTTCTTCGATCGTGGAGTCATACCTTCGCCAGAGTCAGACGGCATCGGCAATCCAGTGATTTCGTCGTACATCACACCCGCATTCCCGTCCAAATCATCACCCCCCACTTCCTTGTCCACAAACAAGCTGACAATTCCTACGATCACCTGGTTCGCGAGCCAAAGCCAGTGTGCGGTGACCAGCATCCACAGACCCAGCAACGGAACCCAATGCCGGATGTGTGGAAGCAGCTGGAAGAATTCGCACTGGTACCAGACCTCCAGCACCAGCAACACGCCACCGTACACGGCCTCGTTTCCGTACTTAAGGGGCGAGACGGCGTGCTGCAGCGCCAGCGGGACGGCGACCGTCAGCATCAGGGGGTGGACCAAGTGTCCGAGAGTCGCCGCGTATATGATCGAGGAGGCCGTGTGGTGGATCAGGTACCCCACCCCGTCGACAAAGCGTGCCCAGCGGTCCACGAAGTGCTCTACCCCGTAAAGCATCCACGGTGCGCGCAGCAGCGTGGTGACCTCCGGAAACCCGAACTTGAACAACGCCGCGAAGAACAGCGGAAGTCCCAGCCAGCTCTGACTGGCCATGCAGGCCAGACACAGAGGAACCATCGCGACCTGCCCAAAACGCCAGTACACCTCTCGCGACTCCAGCTTCACGAGCAACTCGCCGAGCTTCAACTCCATGAAAAGCCCCCCCAAGACCGCGAGACCGGCAGCCACAATGATGAAGGTGAGCGGAAGGTCGTGCTTCACGTCATACTGTAAGCCGCCGGATGGCATTGGTGGTAGGTAGATTAGTTTGAACATCGACGGCAGCCACCAAGTCTCCGTCAGCTCCACCCCCAAGGCGAACCGAGAAATTTCAGCGGCAACTTGTCCCGCGACTTTGTCCTTGAACAGAAGCTCCTCGGTCTTCGCGTCGCTCACGGTGTGATATTTCATGTGTCGTGCATTGCGGCGCGGAATCATGGCGAAGGCACCCATCCACTGCTTTCCGCTGAAGCTGACGTCGCGCTCGGCGCGGATCAGCAGCACGTGCGGCGCCGCAGGGTGCAGATCGTTGAACCAATCACGTGTTGCCTCCATCCGACGGCGGCTGACGTGAAAGTTGTGGCGGTAGTAGCACGTGAGGCTTCGGATACCGGTGTTCTTCCAAAATTTCGTGTAGTCCCGGAGCAAGGGCGATCCGTCGTCGAAGAGGTGGTCTGCATTATACGTTTTGCCGTCCTGCAACGTTTCCCTCAGCTTTGCGAACTTATTCAGACCCAGCGCCATCTCCCCTACGATCGGCGACAACAGTGAGTAGAAAGGAATTTGCTCTGCGTCCGCCATTGCCAGAACCGGTTTCAGCGCCAACTCCGGATGCGGAGCGAGGCTGATCAGACCGGAAAGATAATCTGAAGGGTAGTCGTTTAGCTTGTCTGCAGTCGCCCAAACCAACCCGCTGCCAACGGGGGACGAGTCGCCGACGAGGAAAATGTGCGGCCAGGTCTTCGTGTTGCTGCGCTTGATGCCGACAATGAGGTCCCGCAAGATGTCAGAAGCGATTCCCAAAATGCCGCAGTCGCTCCCGCCCAAGTCGACGAGCCGAGTGGTATCCTTTCCGTACCCCGGAAGGTTGACAAGCACCGACGTGGCGTCCGGCCTCTCTCGATGCAAGTATTTCACTATCTTGTGCCAAGCCTGCGGCGGGTGCGGGAAGTTTCCGTTCAAGAAGAGAAACAGCGAGCCATCGACCGCAACATCGCTTTTTTCATAGTCAAAGTGCGTCCAGACCTCGTTCTTTCCATAGGAATGTTTTTGCGCCGCTTGACCGTGAACAAAAGTCTCCAAGAAGTACGTCTTGCTGCCGCTCGTGATAGGTATCAATTGCCGCAGCAGCTCGACACCGTCATGCACAAAATTCGGATTGCCAGGCGCGCAGGTCCCACCGTCGGCGGGGTTCGCCGGTAGAAAGCGATCGGTGGCCTTGAAGACCACGCGGAGCGCTGCGTTTCGCCCCATACATCGCCGCTGTAGCCGCACTTCGCGCTGCTGCTTCGTCTGAGGTAGGCGCGCATCCGTAAGCTCGACGTCTTTTGGCAACGAGTAACGCTCGGAAAACAGATGCGCGTTGTACTCGCCAAGGTCCTGCTCGAATATACCGAAGTTAAACACTTTGTCGAGGTTCTCGCGCGTGTAATCAAACTTGTCGGCATCCGGGAACAAATCTTCGCTGAAGTGGTGCGCGACTTGGTCGTAGCGGACCACCATCGTAGTTGATGTGTAATTCTGTTCGCTTCCGCTGAGCAGCGACCCAGGGCGCGGCACCTTTTCGAGCCGCGGTATTGTTGAAGAATGAACTCCGGCTTTGATGCGCAGAAACTCGAGGAGTATTTTCGCCTTGTCTGTGCCTTTGAAATGCGAAGCGCCGTGGCCGTAGTTGATAGAGAGCCAGGGCGCCCCCAGCTCGCACCAGTTCTCCCGCAAAAACTCGACCAAGGGAAAGAAAACGGTCCGCGTTAAGAACGTTATGCCGGCACCCATTTGGTGCGCGACATTCGCGTTCACGATCTGGTCGACGATCATCGAGTCCGTCTGCGCAGACGTTCTCGCGAAGTGCGTGCTAGGTAGCGGCGCCAGCAACTCCGAGTTGACGTCGGTCCGCAGGTCCGGCACCGGCTGGACGAACAGCGCAGCGCGCGCCCGTCGCAGTGTCGATAGGAGCCGTTGTTGTCCCGTAACGAACGCCGCCCCGAAAAGGTATTCCGCGGATCGGTGAGAATGCTCCGGCATGACGTGGCCGAAGTTCACTTTTGTGAAGTCGATAATGGCGTCGCGGTCCGCGACCGATATCTCCGCATCCGACGGCAGGGATAGCAGCGGCTCCACGGTCTGCTTGAGGATCTCGTCGAGCAGGTCCGCGCCGTGCAGGCCTCTTCCGTCAACCCTGCGCCAGAGCATTTTCGGGTCTTGATCTACGACGCCGGCTATCAACCGCGCGATCAACTCCTTTGTGGCGTTGAACACGGGCGTGTAGGCGGTCTTTGTTTGGGTGGTAAACGTGTCGAACGCGATTCCAAGGGGCGGGCGCCGCCACAAACCGAAGGTCTGCGCTATTTCCCCGGAGGTGGAGGGGCCGCGCTCGATGATCTCGGAGAAGACGCTGTCTAGTCCGCGGTACCGGTGCGGGCCATGAGATATCTCTCCATCCAAATACAAGTCTTGGTGATGAGCGTTCAAGTAGGAGTGGTCGCCAGGAACGTCGTCATCGACAGAAGTGGTAGCTGACTTACGCAGCCGGCCGCGGGTCTTCAGTAGTTGCGCCTTAACCTGCTGCGTCTCCGCAACGTTGAAGTACGGCTGCAACCATGTGTCGAACAGCAGGCTCTCGCGCCATGCAACGGCTTGTATCCTAGTCCTGCGAGGGCGCTGCTGGACCACGACCTCGGAGCCGTCCCATTCGTGCAGCATCGCTTGAGCGAGCTTCTGCCAGTTGAGCTCTCGACAGCCGGTCTCGCTCATGTACAATCGCGGATCGTCGCAGCCGCGTTCGTCGCTACCAACTTGCGAACTTATCCCGTTTCCGCTGATGGTCATGCCGTCTGACGTCCGCATTGCGCCAGCGGCGTCGCTCGGCGAGAACAGGAAGTGAGGAAGCAATTCCGTATCCACAGGGCCGTTGTCAGCGGGGTTGGGTACACGCGCGCCGTTGCTGCCGGAAACAACGCAGCGACGGATCAAAGTGCGCGCGTTCACTTGTAGCAAGCTCAAAAGCAGGGAACCGGTACCGTCGGTCTCCTCGATGCCGAGCGGGGAATTGGCGCAGCTTTGCATTGCGCCGGACTCCACGTGGCGCCCTAGGAACAAATTGATGGCCTGGGTGCAGTTCGCAAGGCATTGCCCATTGCCGACGAGCATAGGAAGGCAGAAGGGGAGCGCGTTCAGCGTACCCACGACGATTTCAGTCTTCTTCTCCGCGTCGCACTCTGCCGGTGGGTTCGTGGTATTCGAGTGCCTCACTTCCGTGTTTTCGGCGAAGTAGCTGGTAACGTCCACGTTGGAGGTACAAAGAGTGGCGCTGCAGCGGTCTCTCGATGGCGGCGACGCGCCCATGCTGGCGCAATAGTTGTCCGGGGCAAATTCCAAGAACCGGCTCTGCAGCCATTTGCATGTCAACGAATCGCCCTGCACAGATGAACTACCTTCCTTACGCCGTGATTTGCACGTCGCGTCCTCCGTCGGCAGGCGCGCGAACAGGGCGTGGCATGCTGTGACGTTAGCGAATTGCGCATTGCTCCCATTGCAGTGCTGCTGGACCGACTGGCACATGTTCAATATTTCCGTGTCCTTTATCGGCGCTGTCGCTGTAATGTTTGCCACGTGATTCGCGACTCCCGTCTCGAAATCAACGTGCTTCCACCGCTCTTCGTCCACTACTTCCACGTCCTTCTTGCGGATAGTGCTGCAGGGGTAATACGAAGTTGTTCTTTCGCGCTCGTACACTATTCCCTGCGGCCGCCCCCCTGCCAACCGCCGGAAACCCCAGTCCTCGTACACTAACTCCCTTCGCCAAATACTACTCTCGAGTGCGTCTGCACTCATGTCCAGAACGTCGGCCACACCCTGGATCACCATGTCGCGCGAGTTGTACAAGATCGCCTGCTCCCCCAGCGTGAACACCGTCTCCGCATACCCGCGCGGCGTCCTCCGCGTCGCCGGCAGTGCCTGCTTATACTGCGCTAGCGTGGCGGCGTTGCTCCACAGAGTTTGGGGACTCTCCATCTGTTGCAACACCACTTCGTCCATGTACACGTCACGCTTTACCGGGAAGAGCGTCACTTCGGCCGCGAGTCGCAGGTTCATGATGTCTTCGTCCGAAAAAAAAAGGCAATTGCGCAGCTGCTTCTCGTACTCGCGGAACTGAAGCGGGGACTTCTCGAGAGGCGTGAACCCAAGAAGCGTACCTGCTCCCGCTCCGCGTCCGCTGCTAGAAGGAAGCTTGATACCCGAGGTGATGTGCGCGCTTTCGGCGAAGCGGTAGCTGTAGGCGGCCGGGTATCTCGTCTTGAGCTCCGTCGCAAGTGCGTCCACGGAAGCGACGGCCGGTATTGCGTTCAGAACCAACGGCTTTTCGTTCTGCGTCTTACCGTCTAGAAACCTCGCGCGGCGTAGAAATTGCTGCGAAAACGCAGCTTTCTGGGACACGAGGGACGAGGCCAACTCGTCTAGGATGTGAAAGATGGTGATCGCGACCCCGTAGTTGAATCCAAATCCGTTTCTGCTCCCCTGAATCGAAATGGGGGAAAAACAGTTCGTAGCCCGGCGCACGATTCGGAGCACAGCTTTGCGATCCGCGGCCACGCCAAAAGGCGCCTCGGAAGTAATGACGTTCGCGTCCGGAGCCTTGACGCGCTTCACAAGCGCGGCCCAGTCCTGATCCTGCATCTCTTGCAAAACCTCCTTCTCGAGATATTCAGGAGAGCAGCGCGACTCGAAGCCGGCTTCTGGCCACAAGTACGTGAAATCTTGCGGAAACGACCACATCTTCTGGTAAAAGTATTTTGTCACCTCTGACTGCCACATGTTGTTATCGCGCACGCGCATATCGGCGATACCAATACCGTATCCCGGCACCGGAAATTCACGGTAACGCACCAGCGGTGGCGAGCTTTCCACACGTTGTCCAAGTGGTTCATTCCTGGTGGCCTCCGTGTACTGTGGGGGGGTGAACCGGGTTTGCAGCGCCCCGTAGAACACGAGAACCGACTCGAGTGCGTCCCGCGTTCCGTCGTAGTGAAAGTACTGCGTACCGGTGGCGTAATCCATCAGCGGCAGCGGTGCGGCGATGTTATCTCCCTTGCGGATTACGAACAGCTGGCGAAGCCTCACCCACGCGCCGCGACGCCTGGGGGATCCCCCGCGCATCCTTGAGGACTCCACGTCTTCCGCATGAAAATGCTGGTGCTGCGCGAAGTGGTTGCACGACCCGATGTTGGGCATCAAGCTCGTCGGCGTTTGCGCCAAGTCCACAACGTCCAGCTCCGCGCGCAAGGCACTCAAAGTGCTATCCGTAAGCTTGATCTTCTCCTCTATGGTTACAAACGGGTTCAAAAAACGCAGCACTGCGGAAGACTTTGACGCCTCGAAGTCTTGTTACACGTCACCACGACTACATCTTGCAGCGAGAGCGAAAAGCGATCAGAGATACGCCTACAACCTATCTGCAGCGACACAATTCGGCACGCTTCGTGGTGCACGTCACCTACTTGCGGTGATCTTCTACGACTACGTTTTTGTCAGAGTATGGCTCTGTCAGATGCAGCTTGCGTTCCTGTCGGCATGCCGAGAGACACGTTGAGCGGGCACAGAGCGCAATCTATCAGCAACCGCATTCTTCAGGCCGGCAGAGGCAGTGCTTTCATTTTATTTAACGCGCTTGTAACATGGAAGTAGAAGTTCCCGGTGAAGGTGCAGCAGCTGCTTCCGTGTATTCTCGAAGTTGCTCCATCAGCGCTGGGTTGTCCATCACGTGGTACCGATTCATCGTGTTGGCGCTCCCAAACAAATACCGATACGTCGCGTGGATTTCTGGAAGTTTCGTTTAGTCGTTTATGTGCGGTCTGCGCTGAGCCTTAGGGGAAATAGTATCTGTACATTTTTACTCGCTAGCGCGTCTGAGGTCATTCGTATTCCACTCCTTATTGAAGTTGTCCCGGACCGGTCACCCTCGGGCCTCGTGCTCGTCAACGCTGATCCACCTGATACTGATAGTGATACTAGAACCAACTGGTAGTGGTACGTACTAGTCACTTCCTATAAAAGAAAATATTTACATAAACGCTAACAAAACCAAAAACTAAGATGTCGACGTCGGGATGCCGAAGGCTCTTGCTCCCGAATCAATTTTGTTACGATCATCACGAGTCTTCGCATCCAACGACTTCTTCCGGAGAAGCGGGTCCGACCACGTTCGGTTTGCTTGCAAGGCGGTATGAAACTCAGGCGAAATCTCCGGTCCCCCTGATCGCGACACTCCCACTCAAGAAAAACCAACCCACTTCCTATTCTATTGCGCCACGTTCGTCTACCTCGAAGGAATATTAGACAGACAAGCCGATCGCTTGGATCATGAAACACGTTTTATCTAGTAAGTATGCTCGCCTCGACTTCGTACACTCTATTTCAAACAAAGCCAGTGTTGTACGAAGTCGTGATCTGCTGGTGCCAGCTTCTGCGTCCATCCTCATGAACTATAAGAACAGACAGCGAGGCCGAGGCCCAAGAGCTCGAGCTGCCTTATACTTCGTCGTCGCGAGACAGAGACACGGACACGACGACAAAGGAAACAACTTGCTTCCTATCCGACACTAAAACTACGACTACCAATCAGAAATTATTGTCTATGCTGGTAATAAAAAAATTAATATAATAGATTGAAGATTCTATGGTCCTGGAAGTGGTTGCAGCCTCCTTCGCTAGAATCGTTTCCTGATAGCTGATCTGAGCGACGTTCGTGTCGAGCAGCGGACTGGAACTGCCCTTTGTGAAGACGCCGTGCGAGTAACCGTACTCGATCGCATTGTCGTAACCAGCATTACCGTGACGCGCAAAATGTGCGTGGAGGAGGCTGTCCGGCGTCTCGATATGTGGTATGAAGACATATTGGCCGTCGTCAGATAGCCGCATACCCTGTGACGCCGTTGCCTGCGGGAAGCGGTAGTAGTGTTTTGGAGCGTCGGCGAAATTCTTCCACACCTCGCGCGAAATTTGTGTCCGCGTGTGCCCGTCATGCTGATACTCCGGACCGCCGGACTCCACGTAACACGGACTGTTGCTCTCACTGTTGCTGCAGACGGAAGTAGTTGCGGACGCGACGTCGAGGACGACTGCTGAGAATAGAACTGCGCTCAAGTAAAGAGTAGCGGCGGCTTCTGTCAGGAGGAGACCCGCAGGGTGAATGCGGCTCCTGGTGCTGGGCTTCATTTTTC
The DNA here is from genome assembly GCA_005223375.1 of Amoebophrya sp. AT5.2. NCBI lineage: Eukaryota > Dinophyceae > Syndiniales > Amoebophryaceae > Amoebophrya > Amoebophrya sp. AT5.2. The sequence continues at coordinate 25,116 of RXOD01004219.1, forward strand.
TTGACACCACGGACGGATCGTAGTCGTGGCTCGTTTAATTACGAACGTTGTGGCTTCGTACTCTGTCTTCCGGACGAAAGAAGGGATCGATAGAGACGAGTTTCGCCACTCTTCCGTAACAGTCAGAATCAGTAGGAGTAGTAGAAGTAGAATCAAGATCATTATATTGAATGAGAGTCTTTCACGACTTTCTTCTATCGAGATTTGTCACGTGCCACTACGTTGGAATCTTCTCTCTCTCTCTCTCTCTCTCACTTTCCATAGTTGTCATCATCTCTATACATGATGTATAGTAATTGGTAAGTACTGGCATTGCAGCTTTTAATCTACGCCAAATTTGGTCGTCTTGTTGCGGTGTCGGCACACTCGCTCGCTGTCGCCATGCGGAAACACGGGTCGCACGCCTCCGCCATCTAAGAAATTCAAATTCTTCCCCTGTCCGACGTACCTATACATAGAAAAACATAGTTTTGGCATCCACCGAGGCGGCCCTGTACGAGAATACAGGGGTGATGAGGGAGTCAAAGGTGACCGAACCGCGAACGGATGAGGAGCACCAAGAGCCTCAAGCACACTACCTCCGGACACTTGGCCCCCTACTTTGCGGAAGATCAAAGATCCCCCCCGCAGCAAGGTTCGGTCGCCCGTTTTTCCAATCCTGAGCCGAAGCTCCACCACACAAAAGCAGGCAGGCCCGCGCGAGACAAGTCTCGCCCTCACCGTCGGAACCCAAAGC
>RXOD01004220.1:0-25844 GCA_005223375.1 Amoebophrya sp. AT5.2
CGTATAAATAAGCGGGCCCGGACGTATAATTAACATATAAGCAACGAATAACTAACGAATAACGATCGAATAACTAACGAATAACGACGCGGAAACCAATCACAATGAATCAACAAACGCCCTCAGTATCCATCGAACCACAAAGCAACAACGAGGAGGATCAGCCAGCTGGTGGAGTTTGCCGCGAAGAGAGCCGACGAACACGCAGGGACGGGAACCGCGACGGATTTGCCCGCGCAAATTGCTTCATGCCTTCAGGTACAGCGCCTACATCGAGATAGCTCCTTATCCCTAAGGCTCTCTCTCTCTGCTGCTTGTGCTTGCTTCGCTACTAGAGTAGATGCTGACCACTTATTTATATTTTCCGAAATCCTGCATGCTGCGCAAAAACTACGGCGACGGAAAACGAATGGCGTAAGTACCCTGGTAGGGACAGATACACAACACCAAACGCGCAGGTATTTTCTTGCGGCCGCTGGCCGCTGTTGTCGATCGTGGAGTTCCCGGCCCGTAGCCGCTCTTGGGTGGATTTCGAGGTGGTCGTGGTGGCGGAGAAGCGGCGAGTGGTGGAGAGTAAATGTCTGCGGCTCGGAGGAATTGCTCGCAGCTGGCCGCCATCAACATGCAGGTGGACGCTCAGGCTGCGGGCGCCGTGCTCGCGGCAGCCGTGACGGCCCGTGTTTACGAAGCGCTGGCGCGCAGCTGCTTGTGCTCCTGCTCGCTTCGCAGGCGGAGCAGGCTCAAGCTGCGATGGATGACAGGTCGCTGTCTCAAGATTAGATAGCAGTCGCGCATAAGCATGCGGCCTGCGCCTAGCTATTTCTGTGTATGCACGAGTGTCTTCGCCGTCGTGTTCTTCGCTTGGTTTTGGCTCTAGCCCTGCTGTTGGTGTCGTGCTTTTCGGCGCGTCTTCTGGTTAACTTCAGGCAGCTGGCTTCTCTTTCTGTGCCATGGTCATACGTACTCGCGCATGGCTTCTTGCGGCGGGGTGGAGATACTTATCTATACTGCGCGCTGTGGCCGGTCCCGATAGGAAAACGAAAAAGAGAAAGACGAGCCCGACCACAGTAGAACCGCGGAAGAAGAGACCCACACCGCTGGCCCCTTTTGGATCGTAAAACTTTCAGGCCAAAGCCGTAGCACAAGATGTCGTCGTCCTCGTCTTCTGATTCGTCCGAGGGCGATGTCGACAGTGCGGCGCTCCTCGCTGCTGCCAAGAAGCTGCTGAAGAAGGAGAAGAAGAAGAAGAAGAAGGAAACGAACGGGGGGAGCAAGAAGGACAAAAACAAGCAGAAAAGAAAGGAGCGGGAGGCGGCTGCAAAGGCTAGCGCGACATCGATGAAAAGCAGAGCCAAAGCCACGCCGCCAACGAAGAGTAGAGGCATGCTGAAGGTCGCGGCCGATGCGCCAAAGAATTTCGATTTTCGCACGGGCGCCCGAAAGTCCGCGACGGTGGTGCGGAGTATCTTCGATTCCGCACCGAGCAGTGGCACCCGCATCGCCGGGAAGACCAGCGTCGCAAGCGCGGGCGGATCGGGCATCTTCGCCGCGTCCGGAAGCGGTGGGCACCCGTCCATCGTCGGGCCTTTGACAAAAATGGCGATGGACCCCTCCATTAACCGCAAGATGAGCGACTGGAGGGATCTGACGGGACCGGGTGGTAAGGCGCGACAGCCAAGCGGTAAGTGAAAATTCTATTCGTATGCAGGGTTTGGCTGCATTAGTTTCTTGGAAAAAGTCGGGACTTTAGTTTCCCCGGGCTAAAAAGGGAGGGGTGTCGGTCGTCTCTGTGGTGCTGTCTTTAGTCGCAAGCTGTAGAGGCTGAAGGCATACACTGCGCTAGCGCAGGGGCAGGGGCTAGGCGCAGGGCCGGTGGTTTCGCCTGGGCGTGTCTGGTTTCTTAAACAAAGAATTCGCCACGCGTTTTCTCGAAGGCAGTGCCCGAGCTGTGCCTGTAGTTGTAGCTTCGGCGGTCTAGCACTTAGTCTTTTCATAGCACTTACCGCGTGCCTACTTACCGCCTGGCCCCCGCATAAAGGACCCGGAGGGAGCAGAGAAAGCCCGGGCGGAGTGGTGGGCCCGCAAGAACGCGTCTGGATCAAGTAGTAGCAGCTCCGCGCAGAATTCCTCGTCGTCATCCTCCAGCGCCACCGCGCTGACAAACAGCAAAGCGCCTCTTTGTGCGGCCTTCGCGACAGGCGAGAAAAACAGAACGGGCGCCCTTCTGACCGAGTACGACCTCACCGACTACGACCGCGACCGAGCAGACGCCCCCTTTTTGTTCGAGCCCGGACCGAAGAAGTGCCGGGATTGCCGCACCGGGGTGACCCACGTGCTGGACGCGGATGCTGCGCAGGCGGCTTGGCTGCGGGAGGAAGTGGAAATTCTCCAGAGCCAGCCGGAACACGAGGTCGGTGATCTCGGGCTGGCCGGTCGCGGCGATGGTGGGGGTGCCGGCCTCGCGGCCGGGGGTGCTGACGAACACGTCGGGCTCGGTGGTGCTGCCGGGATTGACGGAGCAGAAGCTGCTGATGAGGACGTCGGAGCCGGAGGCGGTGACGAGAACGCCGCTGGAGCTGCTGATGGGGATATCGGGGGCGCTGGAGGAAACGCCCGCGGAGCTTCTACTGGAGACGTCGGAGCAGGTGCTGACGGAAGCGGTGGCGGCACTGAAGTCTGGGCCGACGGTAATGCCGCAGACGTCTCGTGTCTGGTTTGCCCCATGCTAGGCGCTGGCGCCGACTCCGCTACAGGAGAGGCCATCGACGCCATCGACCCAGAAACAACGTGGCTGCTGACCGCTTATGCCGGTCAGGGCGGCCCAGAAGAGGCAGCCCAGGTGTTAAAAGTAGTGGAGGAGGAGCGGCCGGCGTCGTACAGCCGTTTATTATCGTATGGGCAGAGGGCTGGCGAAGATCTCGACTGGTTGCGGTGGGCGCCGACCTACAACGCAGACGGCAACATCGACAACGTCGGGATCGGGTGCTGGGTTTGCAAGGCGCATGGCAAGCCCGACGCTGGGAAAAAGACCGCGCAGAGCAGCTACATCTTCGGCAACGTACTTCTCGAGACGGAAGCAGAGAAATCGAGCAAGGGGGGCTCGACGTACCTCGTCGACGTGCCCCGGAACGGCACGGCAGTATCCCAAGTGTTGGTCCACGCGAAGACCAACGCGCACCAGTTTGCCGCGGCGGCGTATAACCGGCTTTACCGCTCAGGATTGATTGACGCCGCTGGGGCTTCTACAGTGAAGGAGATCAAGAAGGGGCCGCAGTATGGCGCTGTCGACCTGTGGCGGCCGCCGCGAGCACTATTCGACGTCACGGAAACACTTCTCCACCACTGCTGGATCTCGATTTACAAAAATGAGACCCAAGAGGGCTGGTCGTTGCACGCGGAGGTGACGCTGGCGAAAATGCAGGGTGGCGATAAGGGATCGACCAGCGGCCACTCTTATCAGGAGTATGCCGCGGCTCTGTACCACGCATGCCTCGACGACGCCGCTGCACTGCTTGAGCAGACCGCGGAGCCGCTGCTGCTCATGCTTGACGAGAAGGACAGCGTCATGGGGGTGCTGATCTACACACATGATGGCAATTGGACGCACGTCGGTAGCAGCAAGCCGGCCACGAAGACCCCGCACGATCTGTATGCGTGCTTGAAGAGAATCGTAAAGCGAGTCGGAGTCGAGTTGCACATGGTTGGCGCCTTGATCACGGACGGAGCGCCGGAGCTGGGCGCGTTCAGAGATTGGGACGACCCTGACAAGTGTTTGCCTCTGCTGGAGATGCCTGCGCCGAAGTCCCTCAAGGATAAGCGCGCCGCGCCGAAGTTGCCGGCCAAAAAAGCGGCGGAGGGGGGAAACGGTGCGAAGAAGGCAGCAGTCCACAAGAAGCGCGATCGTGGGGAGGGCGACCACGCGGAGGACGGGGAAATCTGGGTGATTGGTGACGACGAACTCGATGCGCAGCGCGAACTGGTCTGCGTGGATCCGGTGCCGACGGGAAAAGAGAAGACGCTTCTGGAGCTGGTCCGTCTCCACAACCAGTACGCGTACTCCTTGTACTGCATGGCGCATCGGTTTGAACGAGTCCTCGCGCCCCAGCTCACCAGCTTGCCACGGGTGAAAACTTTGAACTTCGAGCTGCAGAGTCTTTTCGGGTGCTTGCAGGGGGAGCAACAGAAGAAGCTAATCGAGGCGATTGGCGTGCTGCTGGACGGAAAGAACATCGAAGTTTCCAAGCTGGAGGTGGTCTTCATGCGGTGGTATTACTTGGACAAGCCGCTGGAGGAGGTCGGGGACAACATGGGCACCATCATAGTATTTTGCCGGGCGCAGCAGAACAACCAGCAGCTCCCCGTCGCTTCGAGGGAGGCAATGCGGCGGCGATATGATTTTTTCGCCGATGCCAGCAACCTCCTGTTCATGGCGATGCTGGGCGATGCGCTGCAGCTTTTCAAGTTGGCAGTAAAACGCCACCAGGGCAACGTCGGCTTGGAGGCGATTGAGGGCGTGACGACGTCCCTCGTTGCGAGGCTCTCGAGTTTGAAGATGGCGTTGCTGTCGGAGGTCGTTCACATCGAGAAAAAGGCGGACGCTGTGCGAAAGAACAGCAAGGGCGTGATCATCCCGTTCGCGTCGAAGATCGACAAGAAGGTCCAGCTGCCGCCGGTTCGTGTTTTGGAGAAGGAGCGCGCTCCCAATTTCGCGAAGTTTCGAGACCGCCTGTCCTTCAATGGGGCTGGTCAAGTGTCCCTGAAGATGGTGAATGCTTTTTCGGGGGAGACCGAGCTGCTGGAGCTGGTGTACAATGCCAGCACTTTCGCAGTCGCGTGGGCCGATTTTTCTCAGTTCATCTCGGGTCTCGTGAACATGCTCAACACCCGCTTCCGATCTGCGTCGTGGTTTGCGAATGTGATCGCATTGACCGACGCGATGAACAGCAAGACGCCGATGAAGGACGCGAAGGCCCCGCTCACGAATCTCTCTGTGAATCTCACGAGCACGCACCCGGCGCGGAAGGACGACATGCTTGCCGTTCTCACAGAGGCGTACGAGGGACTGGTGGACGCCTTCACTGTCCCCGGCCGCCGCCCCCAGGAAGTCGTGGACCTCTGCATCGAATACGACGTGAAAAACCCCGTCGTGGATTTGATCTATTGCTGTGAACGGGCCCGAGCCACTTCGGACGACATAGAGCGAAAGCTCAAGGGACTCCGGGGCGACCGGTGCAAGTACGCCAGCACGACCGTGCGCGGCCACTTCGTCCGGAATTATTGGAGTTCGAAAACCGAGAAGCAGCGCGCGAACCTGATTGCCGAGGCCGCCCAGATCTATCACAGCAAAACACGCCGCGCCACGTGCAAGCGGAAGCGGCCGACGGGCATCACCTACGTGCACCGCATGTCGGCGGTGACGGAGTACCAGAAAAAATTCGGCGCCGTCCACAAGGATGCCATCGCGCGGCACGTTGCTGTGAATCGAGTAGCCAAGAAGTCGCTCGACGACGCCCTGGAGGCTGTGGAAACGAACAACATCAAGAAGCTCCTGGAGGTGTTGGGGACAGAGTACGACGCCCCCCGGAAGAAAGCGATGAAGGGAGCGGCAGCGGCGGCGGCGTCTTCGTCCAGTTCTTCAGCTGTGCAGGGGAGTAAACAGAACCAGAAGAAGAAGGCGGAGAAGAGTGGCGGTCTGCGTTTGGATGAGGATATGGAGGTGGACGATCCTTAGATAGCTCGCCGCAGTCGTGGCATCGGTACTCATCTACCAGATAGTGAGGCAGTCGCGCTTTTAGTATTGTACTAGTCCGAGCACGAGTAGTAGCTTCCTGCGTTTGGCTTCTCGTTCTGTGTTTGCTGCGCTTACTATGTATACTGCGATATGGTTTCCAAGTTTTATCTATTCTCTGTAGTCTGTTAAATTGTGCTTCCTATGAGTATCTATGCTTTTGCTTTTTCGTCCGATTTTCCGCGGTTTCAATATTTCGTCACCAGTGGCACTCGGATTCTGCTGTCCGTTGCAATGTACTTGAATATCGTAGCTCGTTCCATCGCCATCAGTTACATTCGAAAAGTAAGCTAGAGCTTAGCTTGGTTCGGTGTCTGTGTTTCCGTTTCTTACTCGGCCGAGCTCCTTGTGCGGGCATTGAGGATCGACGAGGCTGCGCTCCTTCCGTGGGCTCTGCGGCAAGATGATGGCCTTTCTGCGGGCGTTAGCAGGAGACGCACCATGGGAATCGTACAGAGAATGCGCATGCGCATGGGAATTGTACAGAGAATGCACAGATGATGGCGGACCTGGACCTGAAAAGTGGCGTGGGAGGGGTGATGGTGCGTGTGCAGCTGCAGTCTGCAGAGACTGCATGGCACACATCAAGCACCAGTGTGCTGCGGGAGGTCTTTCCGCTCGTTGGTTGCAGTTCGTGTTCGGCGCTCATGGCGAAAGGAGCTGCGATCTGCGGGGCTGAGGGATGGGCGCACGTGCGAGAGTCAGGCGGTAAATGAGGCGCGGGCAGGATTGCGGTAGCGGTATCCTCGTCGTAACTTAATAGATCGCTGCGCTTTGAATTTAAGTACAGCCTGCTACAGCGCGATGCTTTTTGGTTTGGCTACTGAAGTTTATATATTTGTTTACTTTCTTTTTCTACTTCTAGTACTATAGTCCGGGTCCGTGCAACATAAAACTAAAAGTAACTAATAAAAGGGCCAGCTGCGCCGGGGCCGGCAGCAGTGTCTATGTTGGGAAAGCTTGCGACACGAGGGGGGATGCGCACCCAAGCATCCGCATGCGCTCGCAGACAGGAGGGGCCTTTGTCGATGCTGTCGCGTTCTTAGGCGTGTTGTGCCCACTTTCCCGATGGTTTGAAACGGCTCAACTTGAACGATCGCAGCCGTGGTTTTTGTTCCCTTATACGTTAGGCATTTTTGGCACCTTATACGTTTATACGTTTATACGTATTCGGCTATACGTCCGGGGGACCGCTTATAAACCACGCTACTGTAACTTTGCTTCCCAGACGAGCCAGATGCTGGGAGGCCAGCCGGGCCAGGTGCAGCAACCGCAATCGCAGGCGCAGCAACCGCAAGGCGGGAATATCAACAGCATGCAACTACCGCCGGCGGGGGCTGTAGGGGGCTCGCAACAAGTATCCTCGCGACCACAGTGCCCCCAAACGTCGTTCCATACCTTCACCCCCGGACAGCCGTTCCATGAAACCAGCGGCGGAGGCGGAAGTACCTCCCTCCTTTCACCGGACACGGCAAAGAGCGTCGCAGTTCCGCAGCAGCAACAGTTCCAGTTGCAGCCAGGCGCCGGCTCGACCTCCAAGTCGGAAGAGGGCCAAACCACTGCCGGATCGACGATCGGTGGGGCCAGCGGTGGCGCCTGCAATACGGGAAAAACGTCGGGGACGAGAATACCGCACGGAGTCTCTGTCGGAGGTGTAGTTGGAAGTGGGGCCCCTGAAGCTGCGGGCATTCGCTGTCCTGCGATTAAAACAGCAGATGCCGCTCCTGCAGATGTGTCTGCGAGGATTGGAATGCCGATGCCCGCAACTGCAACGAACATAACCTCGCCTCCAATGGCTGGGTTGCAAAGCGAAGTGGCAGTGGGGTCGGGCGGAAACGGGGCGACCGATCTCGTGCGACCGCCAAGGGCCGAACAGCCGAAGGGCGTGAACATTCTGCACCTGCTGCTGCAACAGGATAAGGTACCCCCTCATAGTTCGACTTGTCGTGCATGTGCAAGTAATTTTTGCCCACTTGTTCTCCCCCTCCTGCCAGTTACGTCATCAGACGTTGGCGCTTGAGGTTTGACAGACTTCCTCGTTGCAGCATATTATACGACCACCTGCTGATGTAGTAAAGGACAAGGAGCCGTGCTGACGAGTCTTACTTTAGAGGAGCGACTTGTGATGATCAATCTTCAAGATCAGCGGAGACAATCGAATCAAAAATAGAAATTAAAATGCGCTAAAAAAAAATCAACAATCACATTCATCAGACTGACGACAATGCCGGGGCTGCTGGCGGTGGCTCCGTGGGCGCTACGGGGAAGTTGCCTTGCAGCGACTCGAGTGGCTCATTTTGTCCAGCACCGCTAGGTAAGGCTACGGGAACGGGCCCTGCTCCGCTCCACCTCCAGAACAACAACGCATAGATAGTGGGCGTGGGCGTGCGAAAGGAGTTTATCAAAAATTGCAACACGTCCGCCTGCAGCTGACACAGGACGACACGGTGAAGAAAAGGCTTTAAATGCGCACGCGCCGACGTCGTGCAGCTGCAGTGCGCATCGTCGCCGACGTGAGTGGGTGTACACTCGCCACATCATTCTGCTGACGGCGCCATCTCGACACGAGGCTCCGTAGCGACCGCAAGGTCGCGTCGCCGTCATAAAGTATTTGTATTGTGCGCCTACTTTTTATTCCTGTGCCTCATGACACAGCAGGAAGAGGAGCAAGAGGATGAGGAACTACTAGAATACTAACATAGGCTTGATACATCTACTTTACATTATTTTTTGTCTGCGGGTGGGATTTCTCGCGCGCGGAAGAACGAGACAAAGGCCAGCATCAATCCGAAGTAGTAGTAGACAGTCGTGGCGCCATTTTTTTCCGGTCTCCGGCTTCCGCATGACCATAAGTTTTCTCCCCGGCGACGCTAAGAAACCGACGCGAGTCAGTGGCTCATCCTCATTTGCAGAACGGCTATAGCAGTGGATGTCGCCGACGCCTTTGTACTAAGTACTTTCGCCAATCATGAAGACCAGAACCGCAACCAGAAGATCCAGAAAATTGTCATTAACCGCTGCAGCGTCCCTCAACGACGATACTGTGGCTCTTTTCGGACGAGAATCATATCATTGATTGAGAATACGCATCCGCAACCGTGGGAAACAAAACATGCCATCCATATCCTCGCGGACATCTTTGTAATTTTTTACGTGATCATAATGGAAGAGCATGCTCGTCAGGCTCACTGAACAATGCTCGTGCTTGTGAAAGCAAATAAAAGTGAAGGAGAATGACGGCAAGAACCGCAGATGTGCTTGCTGTTTTTTTTTTGAACTGCATGTTCTTCTGTCTTCGACCGAGAGAAATCTCTGGTCCATCGTGATGTGCCTGTGTCGTTTCTCTCAAAAGAAATGCGAACAGGGTCACCACAAGGTAGCATCGCATTTGAAGTGTGCCGATGCGCATTGGAACTCTGATTTGGAACTGTTTTGCACTCTCTCAGTATTAAAGATACATAGACATCATAGATAGAGATGCGAAGAGCGTTCTGGACGTTCTTCTTCTGCGCAGTCGCGTTTGCGTTTGCTTCTCTATGGGGCGGGGGACGTGCCAGCAGCATTCCAGCGTCACCGGGCAAAGCATTACCCATTGCAGACCCGTCGTCCTTTTGCGACGATGACACCGCCTCAAATCTCCGACGCGCCATCTTCCGCAGCGACTGGACGCCGGTGCAGGATTTTCTCACCGAGGTCCACCGCCGCGAACCTAGCTGCAAGAAGAAGATCTTCGATGGCGTGCGCGAGGCGGTCGAGGATCTGAAGCTTGAGGCCGACGACTTGAAACGCATCGTGATTGACAAGAAGCACCTGGAGAGGAAGAACCACTACACGAATGTGAGACCAGCATTTCAATACGCGCAGAACAAGACCCACATTTTTGTGCTTCTAAAGATGTCTGCCCGTTGGAACGCACCTGGAGCGCTGAAGCTGATACACGGCCCCGGGGGCAGCGGCAGTGCAGGTGGAGCCAACAACAAGCCGCCGTTCCCAGAACTCGACTTGGGCAGCTCGATGCCATCTTCAATAGCTCCGGGCACACCAGGATCTTCCTCTTGGGCACCTTCCTCAACCACGTCTTTGAACTTTACGGCTTTCGGGCAGATATCCGCTAGCAAGTACAAGTACTTTCTTTCCCTCAATCTGTGGGACGCTCTCTATTCCGCTACTGTTGCGCTGAACTCGGTCGGCAAGTTTCTCCTCACCGGTGAAAAGCAGCACCGCGGTTGGTGGAAGACGCTGGAGGCGGAACAACAAGAGAGCGAAAGAACGAGTACGAGTACTACCTCTACCGTGCAACTTTGGAACGAGCGGCAAGAACAGGAAAATACTAAGGCCGGGATCGCGGCGGACTCCTCTGCTACAGCGGGCGTGCTCTCCACGAGTCACCTCCGGAAATGGAGTCCGGGGAGTTGCGCCGCAGACAAAGAAAAGCCTGGGAGCGCGTACTGTCGCGTGCGGGACGCCTGCGTGATGCACTGCGCCGTGTCCTGCGTGGAGGGGTTGGATCAGGTGAGGTCCGCCGAGTGCGTCGGGCCCCCGATTCTGGATGCCGCGCAAGACCGGCCGAAAATACGTTTTCAGGATACCGACTCCCGCCGCAAACGATTCACCGGCTGGGCCACGGTGAGACGAAGCCGATTATTTGGCGCAGACAGCTTGTTTTTAGTGTCCGTTATTATGGCGCCAGACACCTGGTTAGTGATGTCCTCCGTTGCTGTGATGTGTGGTCGAGGTCGCTATTTGTGCCCTGCTTCGTTAAATCGTTTTAATCGTTTCTTGTAATATGCATCAATCATCTTATTTGGTACAAAAAATAGTCGTAACTCAGGTGGACGCTGACTGGGGTTCCATTGATCGTATTGACGTTTTCGCTGGCACGGGCAGTTCTTTCTCGACGACGCGAGATTCCCCGAAATTCCGCCTCGACGATGTGTACATCCGCAGTGGAGACCTGGAGTTGCGGGGCTACAACGCTTTCGGGGCGTCTCCCCGGCCGCTCCACATACCGCTCGAGGACGGCCCGCACTACCCGAACCGGAGGGCAAGCTCGCTGCGGTGCGTCGATGCGTCCGAGAAAACCGGGCATCTGATGCTGAACTGCGAACTGGAGCTGTTCACGGAGGACAATGAAATAGTGAAGCGGAAGAAGGGCGACGAATACTACCTTTTCATGGAGGAGCTGATCGCAATCCAGCACTACGATCTACGCTTCGGGTTCGATGACGACCGCAGTGAAACTACCGAAACTTCTTCTGCAATGGAAGTGTATCATGACGCGGCCTTCCATGAAGATTCCTCTGAATGGCGCATCCAAGAGCCAGCGGACGTGCGGGTCTGGCGAATGGCGCAGACAAGGGTGCATGAAATACCTCCGTCGAACAAGGGACGCGACCACAGAGCAACTGGGAGGCAGATGAACGAAGCGCCTACGCACGTGATTGCGATTCCACGAACAATGCACGGCGCGGGCCCGGAATGGACGTGGCTCTCCTGGAAGATCGCGGATGTCGCAGCCGAGGGGGCTGCCGAGGAGAACAAAACAAACACGAAGAGTGAATTGTAAAACGTGTTTCACGGACGCTGGTGGAAGCGCCAAACTTATGCAGAGGATGGACCCACTGACTTCTACGGCTCTACCTCTACTGCAACGGAGGGCCAGCTGTTGCAGCCTTTCCGAGCACAGGATCAGGAGGGGTGCCGCATCATACAGACAGACTGTCACTGATGTCACAAATAGGTTTGCTATGTTAAGAAAGTAGCAACTACATGCATCAAAATTTTCGTGACGGCCATCAATCCTTCAGAATTTCAGCTTCTGGTGCAATACTGTAGCACGCACACGACGTCGCAGATGAGGAGTGTTATTGAAGACAAATGAACTTCATCTTCACGACCACGTGGAGGTGGAGGGTGTATGTTCGGGCTTTGAAGTTGTATAGCTAGTACTTCTCCACAAATTGACGAATTTTTCATTTTGAGCCTCAACACGAAATAGACACTCAGGCTGGGTCGTAGCCAACTGAAATTGAAAATTTCGCATCAATAAAACATGTCTGCACCGCCTCCACCTCGTTCCGTTGACCTGAAGCTCCTTCCCGACGAGCTAAATGACAGCGTGTATGCTTCCGACAAGTATCCGTTCCTCATCGACCCCACCGGTCTCGGCTACAACTTTCTCAAGTACCGCGGTCGCTGCCTCTCCGCCATTCGGCAGGGCGATTTCGATGCCGAGAGTCTCCGTCGCGGCCTGGTCCAAACCATGCACAACGGCGCCTGGCTCGTGCTGGATGCCGACGTACTTGACGTGGACTGGGAGTCCTTAACTACCGATCCCACCTGCTTCCCGAGGGAGGCCCTCGAGGGCCCCTCCGCCCTCTTCGACCTCGACGTCTATGCGCGGCTCCCGCGCCCTTCCGATGAGTTCGCGGCCAAAGTGAGCTACGAGAACCTCAACCTCGAGCAGGAGGGGTTGACGGACCGCACGAAAGCCTTCGCTCCCGAAAAATGCGTGGACATCGACGCACGGTTTCAGCCAAAGGAAGCCTTCCGGCTGATCATCGTGACCAAGAAGACATCGATGCCAGCCTACCTCCAAAACAAAATGGAGGCGCTCACGATCTCGGGAGCGTCCTCCAGCAACGTGGCGGCCGACGCGGGCGTGTGGGCGGGGGGCGAGGCGCCGGTGGAGGAACGGAGCGCAGCGCAGAAAAAACTGGACAAAGAGTTTCTGGAGTGCTGCTTCGAGGGAGAGCTGGACGAGGTAAAAAAACTGCTGGAGAAGGGCACAGATTCGAACGCCGCCGACACGCGGAAGTATACAGGACTGTCGGAGGCTTCGTGCAACGGTAAGGGGGATTTTTTTGTTTCAATTGCGTTTATTTATCACTCAGCCTGCACCTCCTCCTCCGAGCGACCGTCCACGGATTGACCGTTGACGGCGGGAGTGGGGCGTGCCTCCCGCTCAGCAATGAGAACGATCATGAAGATGAAATGAAAATGATGTTGACTCCACCTCAGGCCAGCTCCCCGTGGTTGAGTATCTGCTGGGCTACAACCCACCCCTTGGCTCCGACCCGAATGCGAAGAGCACCGAAGGAAGAACAGCTCTTCACCGCGCGGCCTTCAACGGACACTGCGCAGTGGTGACCGTCCTCCTGCAGCACGGCGCCGATCCCCGGATAAAGGACAACCGCGGCGAAACTTGCTACGATATCGCGACCAGCAAAGACATCTACGCGCTGCTAGACGGCTGGAAAGAAGAAGACTCGTTGAAGATCATGGAGGAACGAAAAAAGGCGAGGGAAGCCGCGGAAGAAGGACTCGTGCAAAACGACGAAGAAAGTACTTTTTTTAAACTAGACGTACGCTAGTAGTTCCTGCTTCACTACTAACTGTGCTCTCCGTCTTCCCTTATCTATGCTTCTCTTTCTCATTCATTTACTGTGCAGGCAGGCTAGCTCTGTCTTCATGTTTTTTCTTCTCCCTTTTACAACACGTACACATCATCTCATCAGGAAAGAAGCTGTTAAAGTCGCGCAAGGTGGCTAAGATCTTCGACTGGATCGAGCAGGGCGAGAAGGATATGCTGGATATCGAGCTGGTCGACGTTGAAAACGTCTCCTCCTACCGCGACGAACGGGGCAACACCGCGCTGCACTTTGCGGCATGGAAGGGCCGCCTGGAGATCTGTCAGTACCTAGCAGAAGAAGCGAACGGGGTACAGGTGGATGCGAGGGACGGCAAGGGCTGGACATAAGGCGAGGAGCAACCCATTTTCCTGGACACCCCTCTCCCGGGCGTAGAAATCTCGTAGGGCGTTTGTTCGCTGCATTGTGCTGCGACTACAGTTAGGGCGGAAGAAAGCACTGCAAAGTGAAGGCCAGGAGGCGCGACGAGTTTGTCTGTGTCGTCTCGTATTTTGTCCTGTGTGTATAATTTCGTTTCGACGTAGTCGATCTCAACAGCAGCCAAATTTATGATCCACCCGCCAGATGAAATGCCGTCAAAAATGGGTCTTTCACCTCTCGAATGGACCCCGCTGCAAATTGCGGCCTTCCACGGCAACCGCAAAATCTGCGAGTACCTGATCGAAAAAAACGCGAACCCCGAACTCTACAACTCGTACCGAAAAAACGCAATCGACCTCGCCAAAGACGACGAAGTCAAGGCTGTGCTGCTGGCGGGTAGAAGTTGTTCTTGTTTAGCTAAAAGTACGTAGAAGTTTCCAAGCGAAAGCGGAGTACTGGAAAATCCTCGAATGCGAACTAAGGCTATCGGCTGAAGATTTCTTTGTCGCGCCGGGAGGAAATGATAATGATAGATTTTACTGAGACGATAGTCGAGGTCGACGTGATCTCGGCAATCATTTTTCAAGACAAGGGCCATTTGATCCAGCACTCCCACGACAGGTACTGGTAAGGCAGTGCGCAGCTCGAAAGAGAAGCCAGATGCACTCGCGCCAGCTGCAGAAACGCCGGCTCCTGTGGCTAAAGCGAAGGCAAAGGCGGGAGCGGGATTAGTTGGTAGAGCGAAAGCGGTGGGGAAAGCGAAAGCTAAACCGAAGGCCAAAGCCGCGTCATAAGTTTGTTTCACTTTAAACCAGCATCTAGGTCCGGTGCCGGTGAAGAAAGATCTACTGAAGAGCAAGAGATTTAGATGCAATGAAGTTCTGTTTGAGTTTGACTGTCCCAGACCCTGTTCTTATGTATTTTTGGTAATGGGCGACTCATCACCTTTTCTCGTCTTCAAAAACTTTTGCTTGGCGTTGTCCAGGCCCGTGGATAATTCAAGGCAAGTAACGTCGCACCAGAATCAGAACTTGGAAGCCGGATGCCGAAGAAAAGGCATGAAAAATCAAAAGCAAGAAAGTAAAGAGAAGCGAAAAGGCGCGAGTGTAAGTGTAACGTCCTTTTCACCGAGAACCTTCAGTTGTAAATCAAATTCCAAGTACTTAACCCTAGCGCACATCACGCTGCATGAGCATGATTGCGGGTGCACAATATTTTTCGTGAAGAACAAGCGATCCACGCGCAAGGCGCTGTTCGGTAGCTCTCGCGGTTGGAAGATCCCCGGGCGCCAGTTAAAAAAGAAAGCAACAGGCAGCACACCCACGATCCGCGTGTCGGTGTGCACCATGTTTGTGTTTCACCATTGCCTCGGATCATCAAAATGTCCCCGGGACTCGTTATTTCATGTCTAGCTCATCTAGTGTCAGGTGGTCGGATCTCTATGTCTATCTCCTTCACCTTCTTCAACATATCACCTAACTTGCCAACATTCATCGCGTCATGGAGTGGTCCTTGTTCAATGATGAGCCCTGCGCTCGTGATCGATCTCGCAGGCAAATTGGTACGACGGACGGTCTATTCTTTGATATTTGCCCATGTCCAGCACCAGCTGCTCAAGTTGTTGCTGGGGTGGCTCGCTTCTGGTTTATCGATACTTCACGACTCATTCATATTCATCCCCTCCGCGAAACTTTGACTAAAAAAATATCAATGTTCACGACTACCGTGATGAAGAATGATGCTACCGCTTCGTCTTTCTACGAACTTGGTTTAGCGCCTGGAGTTCGAGCCTCCTTTACATCCCCCTTCAGAATAGATTAGATTTTGGTTTAAGTTGTACTTCCACCACCTACAAGAACGGTACGACTCTTGGTTCCTTCGTCCACGTTAATTGACTCGGTTTGTTGAGCTGGACGAGGCACGCCCCCAATTACCTGCGCACGCGCTCCAGCTCGGCAGAGCTAGTTTCCTGACCAGCGTTCGCTGCGAACGGCAGGCAGCACGGCTGTTGGCGAGAGGAGCAGAAAAACGGCGACGGGGGCCGCGAGGATGATATTGCGACGAGCTCTGGCAGTACTCCTGCCCCTCGCTGAGGTGACCGGGAAGACGTTGTTGGATGACTCAGTAAAAACAGAGGCTGACGCCCGCAGCAAGCTGCAGCCCGTCTTTCCCACACTCTCCAAACTGGATCCGGCCGACCTTGAGTACTGATACGATAGATTGTCTTAAAGATAGTTGGATGAATCTACTGTTGATGCATTCATGAATCACCATGAGAATTATGGGAACAAAGAGTACCTGTACCATACTGCCTGGATCGATTGATACGACTCCGCTCTACAACTTTCATCATGCTTGCAGCTACGTGGTGAAGAACCACTTTTGGGAGCTAGCGACGGAGATCGTGGGGGAAAGCCACAAGCAGAGCGTGGATCTCTCTTTTGCCGTACGCAAAGCGGTGAAAGACGTACGGAACAAGGCGGACGAGTTGATTCGGTACCTCAACCCGAAGTACCATGAGAAGCAGAAAGTCATCCCCGTCTTCCGATGGGCGCAGAACGACACCCACATCTTTCTCACCATCAAATACTCTGTGAAGTGGGACGCACCAGGAGCCGTCAACGTGAAAGACCCACAGGTATCAAAATCAATCGCAATTATAATCGGACTCGCATTTAGTTTACCAGCTGTGAGGATCTCGTCCGGTTTTCATCGCAGACGCAGAAGCTGGCTCTACTTGATCTTGAATTAATGAGGGAGCAATCTTCTCCCATACGCTGTACGTTTAGTAAGCAAGTACATACAAGTTTACAACGCGTCCATCCTCTCCAAGGTTGTTTTCAACGACAACGTGTTTTCGTTCACTGCCTCCGGGGAGCATAGTGGCAACAAATACGAGTACACCCTGGATCTCGACTGCTTCGATGCCATCGACGAGGCGGATTCAACATGGTCCTCTTCTTCAGTCGGACGCTTCACGGCGATCCTCGCAAAGCGCCGCATGCGGAGGTGGCCACGCCTTTTGCTGGACAAGAAAAAGAAAGGCACGGGGCGGCTCGATATGATGAGGCAAGACGAGCTGGATAAGGAAGACCACGGGTAGAGTCGAAAGTCGATTGAAGTTTGTGGCTCGTTATTTCACGTGCACTTCTGTAGACGTAGAGTTATAGTAAACCGGAAAGGGAATGGGAAACGCAAACGCATAGCATTTCTGTACACAACGATAACGTAGCTTCCAGTCCTCATCATGGTAACGAAAACTACGACCGACACCGACCCAGCAGTGCATCTTCGATCGACATCAGGTCTCCTGTCGCGCACTCCGAGAAAACGTGTGGGGTGACGCAGAAGATTTATTGTCCGCAGAACGACAAGTGCC
Organism: Amoebophrya sp. AT5.2; assembly: GCA_005223375.1. NCBI lineage: Eukaryota > Dinophyceae > Syndiniales > Amoebophryaceae > Amoebophrya > Amoebophrya sp. AT5.2. The sequence continues at coordinate 16,958 of RXOD01004220.1, forward strand.
TTGCGAACTGTACGACCTGCGGCGAGTGGAACGTGAATGCCACCACGGGCAATTTCTGCTCCGGCCCCCCAAAAGACAAACCCTCCTCCATCAGCTTCACGGACGTGAATCTAGACATGGGCGCCATCGAGGGAGATCTCAAGGTAACTTTAAACCGAAAAACCTGTTAATAGTAGTTTTCGCGATGATTAGATTGACTTTGACAGCTGGTCGTGCAGGAGCTTGTGCGGTTTTTACAAACATACGTCCTATGTACATGTACTTTTGCTTCTGCTTTCAGTAATGTAGGAAGGACTTACAGTTCCTCACTGCTGACGTTAGTGGTTTTCGACGTCGACAACCCCCCCCTGAAAAAAAAAAACAGATCGAGATGAGCGACACGTATCACATCTCGAGCTACGTCGTGATGTTTGGCCGCACCCCAGCGGAGGAGAAGAGCTCGGACCAGATGAAGGTGCTGGCTGATATCCCGGCGAACCGACTCAACAAAACGACCAAGAAAGCCGTCACTCTCGAACCGATCTTGGATCTGAAAACAGACGAAGAAATGTATTTCTATTTTCATCTATCTTCCTGCTGTTTCGTTGATGCCTTTTCTTTTTCTGCTGCGCCAACAATCACCGACCTCCAACAAAATATTTAGTAAAGTACTTTGTTTTTCTCTTTCCCACTTCTATCTACACCTTCTACGACCTCGGCACGAACATAAACCAGGGCCTTCGCTGTTTTCCCGAAGAACGAGTTTGGTGTCCTCCAGAATGCGACTTTTAAGTCTATTGAGGACGCGTTTGTGCCCAAGTCGGCTCCGATCAAACTAAGTTTTTCCGACACGAACGGGGACGTTGGCAAGCTTTCTGGCGACATCGTCGTCTACAGCGACCCGTTCGATACGACTATCGAAGACTTTGCCCTCTACTTCGGCAAGAAGGGCGGTCGGTCACGCGTTTCCAACGACGCATACATCGCCAACCTCAGAAGATCGACCAACGTCACCGAGGCGGAAATGGCGATCTACACGCTCTCGGACAAAGCAATACCGGCCGGCGCGCAAACCATTTTGGCGTACAGCAAAAACGTGCACGGGGAACTGAAGGACGAGTACGCGATCGCGGATATAGTCGACGCGCAAAAGCCCTGCGCTGGTAATTCGATCTTTCTATAATTCATTGCGAATCGCGACAATTTTTGGTGCTGTTTCATTTGACCGACTACTCCACCCGTGGTCTTGGTTTCGCTTCTAGTTGGTTCGTTTGATCGAGAACGAGAAGCAGAACGGGATCACCCTCAACATCGCACTTTTCTGATTTTTCAGGAGAGCAACCTGTGTGGCAGTACGTTCTCGGGGCGGTTTTGATTATGACTGCACCGTGGAAGAGCCTCGGAATCGGCGAAAAGCAAGCGAATCTATTGAGCCTGGCGACGCTGCTAGCCTTCGCAGCTGCGGCCCACTTCCGGCTCCTGCCAAGGTGCTGTCATAATCAAAACCGCCCGTTCATCTTCATGCCGTAGGTGCTGTTGCTTGTTCTCGGTTCTTCGTGTTTGTCATCATCTCCTCTGGCAGCCTGTACCAATAGATACCATCTATCAAAAATGAACATGAAGAATTCGAAATGGTCGTCGTCCTGGTCTTGCATGATCTTGCAGCAGCTGGATCAATATCAAAGATGAACGAACTAGAACTTGAACTAGACCGTCGCAAATATTACCGAACAATTTCCTTTTCCTTTTCCATCAGGTTCTGACCGCGGCTCGAGCGTAAACTGTCCGCCGAAGGTGAAGACAATCTCGGAGGACGTGTCGCCGGAGGAGAATGTAATTTCGCTGGTCATCAACTTCGAAAAGGCAAAACCGAAGTCCACCTCGCTTGCGGTGTACCTCTCGACAGACAAATCATGTCAGAAGGCCTCGAACTACAAGGTATCAATCTTCTATTCTATGATCGATTCCTTTTCCTTTTTGATGTCCTCTACTCAGAACGAGAACAATTATGAGAAGAATCCCCATGATGATGGTATTAATAAAAAAAAAAATAAAATAAATTGTTCACGATCCAACTACTCAGCGCGCGAACCACACGGAGCAGGAGGGCCAGGTGTTGCTTGACAAGGTGGAGCTGAATGGCGACGCCGGAGAGTCGTGGCGCTACACTCACCTCCTCGTGTACACGGAGAACAGTTTCGGAAGGTCAAAGTACTGTTCCAACACCCCCTTCACGGATGCGGGTGCGCCAAAGGACGAAGAGGATGCAGCGGGGGCCGCGGGGGAGGCCTCTTCAGCGAGCGGGAAAAAGGCGGAGCTGTGATCAGAATTTTTGGGACAGGCAGCAGGAGAACGCACTCTCTCGTGGTGAAGGAGCTGAAGTTGTTGCTGTAGCGTCGTCGAGAAGGAGCTTTTATTGATGTTGGACATTTCATCGCGCATATTTGTTCCAAGAATGAATTTCAATTTATTGGTCTGGTGCCCGCAGTCCTATTTGCAGAAGATCTGAGGAAGAGTTGAGGTTAGTACAGCCGTGGGGAGAGGCTGCGCCTGCGGGCGTTTGACACGGACACTTATGTTGAAGGGAAATAAAAAGCATCCTCAATGTTTTTCATGTTCTTTACTCGCATTTCTGCAAAGATGCTCGAGCTTTCGATACCGACGCAAACTCACTCCGACATGTGACTTTCCCGCGTGCTTATCCACTTTTCCGTGTTGTGGTAGTGCCGCAAAAGACTTCCTCCTACCCGCAAGAAGAGCCGCCTCATGATCATGCGCCCGGGAGAGATCCGACACCTAACGACACGAATCAATAAAATCCAAGTCCAACATCAAAGGCTGACCAAGTCACGTGGTGCGGGGAAGCTTCCGATGCCTTGGGCATCTGTTCTTTGGGTGTGACTGTCGGGAGCACTTTTCTCAGGTTCATTTGCAATCGTGGTGTGTGCAAAGCCGACGAAAAAGTCAATGTTCGGTCATGCGGAGACGGCGAGGAGATCATGAAATGCACGCAGTCCTCTACAACCACATTTGTCCTTGTCCGTGCCTGTGCAGCTTTTCCGTTCTCGTCTCGACAAGTCGAGGACGAGGTCGAGTCTGTGTCTGTGTCTGTCCATGTCTTGCCAAAAGTAAGATCATGCTGTTCCAGAATCATGACCAAGATCTGAAACGAAGAAGTTGAAGTTCATGAACAGCGCGTGTCGGACCAAGACGTGCCGAAGATCTTCATGATCACAATCCCTGACTTTCGCCACTGCTTCTCGTGTGACTTTTCCCCCTCCAGCATCTCTCTTCACTATCCCGTCGTGATGCAGGAGTGGCCATCCGCTTGCTGTCGGGAGTTCTTTTCTTTTTCGATGAAAACGGAATTGATAATTGATTTCTGAATCAAACCAACGACACCAGGAGGTGATTGTCAGTGACGGCAATCAATTCGCTTTCGCTTATAAATAAAAGAATATCATCGAAAAAGTAAGTACAGCAGATTCGCTACTTAGAGTTCGACGAAACTTGAAAACAACTTTACATAACTATTTCTTTGAATTTGAACAGCGAAAAGTAGCACCACCTGTACAACCCGTACAAGCGCCATCCAAGACAATGTTGCTTCGATTCTACTTGGACCCGAAGGGCAACCGGATCTACACCACGGACAACAAGGCGCCGGACGGAACCCCGACCTACTCCGCGCACCCGGCACGCTTCTCGCCGGATGACAAGTATTTTCAATGTGTAGAACATCACCAGGAGTTTGTTATAGTCGTAGTTCCGTTTCTCAAACGCAAACTCAATCTCAATGAATTGATTCCAATTTTCTTTGTTTCTGACGCCAACAGGTTCTCTGCGCAACGGATCGCCTGCAAGAAGCGCTTCGGCATCCTGCGCACGCAGAAGCCGGCTGAGCCGATGTAAGGAACGAAAAGCAAAAGTAGAGGAGTTGAGAAAATGCGCGAAGGATTGCGCGCACCTGGTTCTCGGATGAACGTCGTGCTCGTGGCGACGGCGGAACGCGAGGAAGATCAGTTGGAGCTCTTCATCAGAAGCAAGTGGAGGCATCGCAATGGGGCATGACTGTTTGAGAAACAATTGAAGGAGAAGATCTACTCTCTTATGCAAGGAACGGCGCTCCTCGTGCTTGTAGCACAAACACCAGACATCTGATTCGTAGTAGGTTCCCCAATTTTTAGTCTACTACGAAAGCTCTTTGAAGACGATCGAGCAGTTACGCCAACTGCACCGGCAAGAACAAAATCAAAAACCGAAGGAGCGCCCACGCCAGCTTCGGCTTCCAGTGTTTGGAATCGGGAATAATTCGGCGCGCAACTTTTTTTCCATCTGCCAAGTTTAAGTGCGCCAGACTACTTGGCTGTTCTACCCCATGGCGTGCTTTTTCTCTCTCGCACTTTGTTCTCGTTTTCGTTGACGTCTCACCGTGAGACTCTCACGCAGCGTTTGCTCCTGCCCTCGCCGAATCATATCATCTACAAATCTACTTCTACCGACTTGCAGAGTACTTAGACCTACCACTACTTATCTTCTTTAATTATATATTTTCGTTATCGTTGGTATTGGTTCTCCAATCGGTCCGTCGGTGATACTTACACTTCTATGTAAGTATAAATGCCGTTGCCGGGGGGGCACTGCGAGAAGCTTCCCCTTTCGTCAACCAGATGGACGCCGCTGCGAGGGCCATGCACGAGCTGCGCAGGGTTCGACGTCGTGACATCAAGGCCACGAATTTCCTGGCGCACCAGACGGGCCCGGAGGAGTTCGTCGCCCGCGTCGCTGATCTCGACCATGCGCGCAGAACAAAGGAGAACCGCGCGACGCTCTGCGAGAAGAAAGGGACTGCGGTGAAACAGTCCAGAGCGGTGCCGCAGCCGCTCTTCTCGTTGCTTTCTGGCTAGCTAAGAAAGTACTGGACTGCAAGCAGCTGAAGCGTCCTGCGAATGCTTTTCCGCGAACAGCCGCTCTGCGGCAATGCGTCCCGCTATTTGCATTTGCTCGCGAGGTGCGCGAACGGGGCGAGCAAAGGGATGGAGAGGCGAAGCAGTCCCGCGGAAAACGGAGCCAGTGAAGTTAGAGCAGGAGGCTCAGACGCTTCAGCTCCAAGATCTTTCCTGCTCGTGGTTCAACGATCAAAGCGCCTGGCTGGAGTAGAAGGATGGCCGAAGAAGTTGTAAACGCCCCGCCTCCGCCGGTCGCACGTTGGGGAACACGCTCAGACGCCGGGCCTCCCCCTGGGCCACCTGTCTGACCACTCGGGCGCCGCAGCTCAAGCGCAGGGACACCCCGCCCCCTTCCGCGCGACGGTTACTGACTTGGTGGGTTTATTTTTGTTGGTCATGGACGAGGATGCGCACAAGGACAAGGCCGTGCGCTAATCCAAGACCCTCGCGGCGGTAGTGCGGTGGTGAGGCTTTGCCGGCGTTTTTTATTTTTAAGCAATGTAAAGGACTAGACTTTGAAAGCTCGCCGCATAAAGCTCGCGCGCAGCCGCGTAGCATACTCGGGCGCGCGTGTAGATGTAGCATAAGCACTCTATAAAGAGATGCGCACTATTTTCCTGACCGTTGAGGGAAGCGAGGCATGACGCAGCGCAAGCGTACAGAAGAGGCACGGCGGCGGGTTTTTCATTTACGACTCAGCCACGGCCACGGCGACAACTCCCACCCCCAGGGCCAGGGAGCAATAGGCATCCGGATCGACTTGGTCACAGACACAGTTCGCCAGACATGTCCCGCGGCTGTGGCGCGGCGAGCGGCCGCGAGCAATCGTAATCGACCCACCCCGGCGCCCGCCCCCGGCGTCGCCGCATTCGCTCGCTGCGTCGCTTTTGCTCCGAGCTATGTCAGAAGCAAGTAGCAACGTGCTTCATTTTCCGCAAGAAAGAAGGGACCGACAGGCCTAAGAAACAAAAGCTACACCTTCAGCCTTGCTTCGGGCGGGGGGAATTGCGTTCATCTAGTACGTAGGAAAAACAATAGCACAATGCTGCAAGACCAAGAGCAAGACATACTAGACAAAATACTGAAACCTGCTTGCTCAAACTCGAAGTTGCCGCACGATCAAAATAATCAGTACCCGCACGAATTGTGGTAGACTCATGGATGAGGGCCACAGTGCTCCTGGAATAGTATGTGCACGTAAGAGTTGTAACAATTCGGCGCTCGTCAGTCTTAGTGCATGTGCTTTTTATAGAACGACCACGAAGTACAAAACTGAGCCGATGCCTGGCGCCACAGATTCCCGCGCGCAGCTTCGCATACTAGCATTAGAGCGCAGCGGGCGATGTCAAGGCGACGAATGGGGATGAGCATCTTGTTATCATCGCTGAAACATAGACTCCGTCATCGAAACCATAACCAACCAGATGTAGTCAGTCTGGAACTGAATGATGTTGCTTCCCACTCGCGCACTCGAACTCGAATCATTTCCTTTTCTTTCTTCATACGTTGTGTCCGTTTCTTCAGCGTCAGCGTCCATCCGTTTCGATGCTCGATTGTTGTTGTCCACCTCATTGATTATGGTGCCGAGAAAAACAGATGAGACAGAGTCCGAGAGATGCTGTTTTCAGCCAGCTATGCGATTGACATGAGAGAGGATCATCGCCGGCGATCAATAAGCGGGTCATCACAACGGCAACGAACTCGTGATATGAAGATTGCAATTGCTACCAGGTGCATATATATTTATGCGTTTTTTCCTCGTGGCTCACGTTCGCCGTTGCGCATCCGCGGCAGTCGCGTCGCCCACGCATTGTACGACCACGCACGCCGAAGTTGAGAAATAAAGTAAACCGTCATCATCTTCAATGTAGAAGCCTTTTCTTTGTTCTTTCTTTTTGTACTGCTCGGGAAAGTATGTAGTAGAAACCAAACTAACGCCGTGTTGATATGGACCGTAGTCGTACCGGTAACGGCCGAGTTCTCGAACTCATTGTGAGCGTGGCGTGAGCAAGCAGCTCACGACGCCGCAAGTAGTTGTTCAAAAAGAGCCGCAAAACAAAGAAACATGCTGTAGCGAGGGCCACTTCTCCGTTGGCTGGAGTTGGTGCATCGTCACGACGTTCTCGCTTTCCTCGTTTCGCGGCTGAGCAGCTCGCAGCCAGGTCTGCGACCTCCTTGCGCGACAGGATGACGGCGGAGTTTACCGAATTTCGGCCGCAGGAAATCTCGCTGACATGGTGGGGGGCTCTGATGACAATCTGGAGCTACGTCTACGTCTTCACACTCGCGCTCTTCAAAGAGACGGTGCTAAGAAAGAGCTCGTTCTTTGAAGTTCATCTCAAACCGAACAGGAAAAAATGAATGTGTATGAAGCTGCTATTGTCGTTCTACGTCTACGCAGGGAGGCTCCTCGTTGTTTCGTCTCCTAGATTGAAGATTCTGTGCTTCAGCTTCTGCTTGAATGTCCTCTGCCACTCACTTCGCTTTGACGGTGCTGAACAAAATTCAGGTGTGGCATCTGCAGTCACTGCTCCACATTGAGCCGGGGTACACTTTCCGGCGCCGTAGACGTCCTGGGTACGAGGCCGTTTTCATCGAGCACGGCTATGGCTCTCTAGCGGACTGCTGGAATCGACCCATCTCTTCGTCGCCCGGCGCTTACGTCAAGGTTGTCAAGCGAGAGAGGAAAAGCCAAACCTTTTTCCAGCCCCTGAAGCCACTCACGCTCACGGATGAAGAGGTAAGCGACACCAGCGACATGCTGGAGCTGGCTTGAGATTTTCGCTTCTTGTCCGTCCCCGTACAACGCTGAAATTGATTTGCTTAAAATTTGCAATGAATCGAAATCCGTTTCGTTTGGTAGCTGCGGCAGGCATCGCATACATAGACGTTTTTCATAGAAGACCACTTTTTGTCCTCTCGTCGCCAATCCCAGGTTCTTTCGACGAACCTTGCTTCCTACAACTACCTGGGGTTTGGTGGTGTGGATAATTTCTGCACGGAGTTCGTGGCGAATTGCATCGCTGGCCCGTGCGGGTTTTCCACCTGCGCCGCGCGTGGCGGGCATGCTGGTACGCGGCGCATCCACTTGGAACTCGAAGCCAAGATCGCCGACTTCCTCGGAAAAGAGGACGCGCTCGTGTACGGGATGGGCTTCGCGACGAATTCTATCCACATCCCCGCCTTGGTGGATCCCGAAGGCAACGGCAAGGACTGTCTGATTCTCTCGGACATTCTGAACCACCGGTCCATTGTTGAAGGGGTACGGATGAGCGGCGTGACGGTGCGGGCATTCAAGCACAACGACATGGTGGATCTGGAGGACAAGCTGAAGACGGCGTGCCGAGAGACAAGTTCGGCTTGCTCGACGAAAACGTGTTCTTCTTCGTCCTCGTCGAGCAGCAGCTCGTGGAGCAGCTCGTCGGCAACACCACCAGCAGGAGGCGAAGAGGATGATTCATCTTCCGCGGCAAGTCGCTCATCAGATGGAAGCACTTGCAGGTGGCGCAAGATCATCGTGATCGTGGAGGGTATCTACTCCATGGAGGGTGACTTCTGCCGCCTGCGGGAGACGGTCGCGCTGAAGAACAAATACGGCGCCTACCTCTACCTGGACGAGGCACACTCCATAGGCGCGGTGGGGAAGAGCGGCCGCGGCGTGTCGGAACTGCTGAACGTGCCCACGGGAAAAGTGGACGTGATGATGGGAACCTTTACAAAATCGTTCGGCAGCGCGGGAGGCTACATCGCGGGAGACAAGGCGGTGATCGACGCGCTGCGAAAAAACGCAGCGAGTTCGGGCTTCAGCGTGTCCATGAGCCCAGCGTGCGCAGCGCAAGCGTACGCGGCGCTACACGTGATCCAAATGGACCCAGTCAAATTAAGGGGGGGATCAACCCGTTTTCCTGGCCATTGGTCTGGTGGTGGCGGGCTTGTAGTTCGTCTGGTAGTTGGTCTGG